>JANIIA010061695.1:0-10858 GCA_027478495.1 Erythroxylum alaternifolium
TCTGACCAGACCATAACTAGAAGATCTGGAAATTACCCACCTGCTTTATGGGACTATAACTATATCCAGCAAGTGACGTCTTGGTATATTTTTCTATTTGCATTCATGTTCTTACTGATTCCTTCGTTCATATTCACTAAATCCAATTATGCTATGTGTACTAGTATGTTTTGATCAAACATGGAAATTTTAATAATATCATGTTCAGGTTAATTCCTATACACAACGGATTGACAAGCTGAAGGAGGATGTAAGGTCGATGCTTGGGAATAAAGCGATGAATCATTTATGTTGAGATTTGCCTTCTATTTATGTTATCTTCTTTCCCAAGGGACTGATGAACGATGAGTTGACTTTTGCAAGATTATAACATTTTTCAGAAAAGTAAGGAGCACACAATAATTTTACTTGGTTCGATAGCTTAATTGCTATCTACATCCAAGGATTTCACGAAGGTGGTTTTACTAGTTTCAACGAAAAGAAAAAGTTACAAGAGACGGAGTGTTATTCAGCACTTGCAAGAGTTCCCTGAACTCACTAGTACTCCTAAGTAAGAACTCTAGCAACTCTCTAACTCCTAATTTCATTTCTCTAACTTCTCATATTATTTTGGGTTACAATGAGAATGTTGTGTGTGTATTAGACTAATGCTAATATCTGATTTTATAGACTCTACGTAGCAGTTGCATCTTTCATGCCTTCACCGTCAAAGAAACAATTCAGTTCAAAGTAAGCTTCATGTGCTTCTCACGTGCATCACTTATGCTCCTTTACTCTGTGTTTTTGCCAAACACCCTCATATTTTTGGGTTTTAAGATGTTAGTTGTTAGTCAAGACAAATCAAATCCCTTATATCCCCAAATGTTAAACCTGAACCATTTGAGATCAAATCAATGATCTGTGTTAAAAAATTGATGGAGAATCATAAATATCTTCACATTTATTCCCTCTTTCTCCATTAATTTTCACGCTGTTCATTGATTTGTAGGAGATTTAGAAAACAAACCCTAGTAAACACTGCAAACATGAGATCAAGAGTGGGTCTTCGATGATTGTTATCTTCAAGGGACTTCACTAATCTGTAGATAGTCTCTACAGAAAATGAACTTCCTTGGTGTGACAATCTTCGTTCCAAAGTCCGACGGATTTATGTCGCTAGCTATTTTCTTCAGAGTGAAGAGTCCCTGGGCGATTTTGTCTCTGATAAAGTGTAACCTTATGTCGATGTGCTTGGATAGCTCGTGCAGAACTGGGTCTTTACTGAGGTAAAGTGCACTCTGACTATCTATATATATTGTTGATGTTGCGATGTTGATGTGGATTTCCTTTATAATGCCTATCAACCGTGTTAGCTCTTTTACGCCTTCTGTGATTATATAGTATTCTGCCTCAATTATTGATAGGGATGATACTGATTGCTGTTGAACTTTCCAACTGATTGAATTTCTTGCTAATGTGAAAAATATGTTGATAGTGATTTCCTTGTGTCTTTATATGCTGCATAATCTGCATCTACAAAACCATATAAGGATATCTCATTGCATTTAGCTAGTTCAACTTTAGAAAAACATAATCCATAGTTTTGTAGTTCCAGCCAAGTATCTGAGAACATTTTTTAGACTTTTCCAGTACTCAAAACCTGGATTGGCCATGAATTTGCTTAGAATACTGATTATATAGGCTAGGTCAGGTCTTATACATAGCATTATGTACATGATACTTCCAACTCCAACATCACAGGGATAGTTCACCATAGCTTCCTGTTCTTCCTCAGTTTTAGGACTTTTACTAGTAACCATCTGAAAATGTGAACCTATAGGAATAGAGCTAGGTTTTGCTTGTTCCATGTTGAACTGAGCAAGAACTTTTCTAATGTATTTCTTTTGAGTCAGCCATAACTTTCCTTCCCTCTTATTCCTGATAATCTGCATTCCTAGGAGCTTATGTGCTTCTCCCATATCCTTCATCTCAAAGTGCTTACATAAAGCATTCTTCACCTCTAATATTCTGTTTAAGCCCTTTCAAGTGATAACTAAATCATCTACATAGACTAGCATATAGACAACTTTTGTCTCTCCTATATCCTTGTAGTAAAGGCAATAGTCATAGGTACTCTTGGTGAACTTCTTGTTCTATTGCCTAGGTGCTTGTTTCAACCTATATAGGGATTTCTAAAGCAGGTAGATATGATCAGGCTTGTCTTTATCTATAAAATCAACTGGTTACTTCATGTAGATAGTCTCTTCAAGCTTTCTATATAGGAATGTTGTTTTGACATCCATTTGATGGATTTCCTAGTGATAGATAGCTGCTAGCATAAGTACGAGCCTTTTCGTCTTGAACTTCACAATAGGTGAGAAAATCTCCTTATAATCAACTCCCTCCTTCTGTCTGTATCCCTTAGTTACAAACCTGGCCTTGTATATCTTAGGTTCTGCCTCTGTGACTCCTTCTTTAAGCTTAAACAACCACCTGTTTTCAATCAGCTTTGCTTTAGGTGGCTTGGGCACTAATACCCAAGTCATATTCTTTATTAAAGAAGAATATTCCTTTTTATTATCCAATTTCCATTGTTCAGCATCCTCTCTGCTCATAGCTTCTTCATAAGTTTCGGGTGCCCTGTAATCAATGGATTCTGTAACAAAACATACATATTCAACTAAATTAGAGTCAGTGTACCTCCAATTAGGAATCCTTTGTCTTGGTTGTCTATCTCTAGTAAGCTGGTAGTCATGTAGAGTTTCATATGTGCTATCTACAACTGGCTGTGAGACTCTCTCCTCACATTCACCTTCTGTTTCTTTAGTTTCTTGTTTATGATGAATAAGGCCTTGCATAGGTTCCTCAATATAATGTTGTGCATTGTCTTCTTTTATTTCTGTTTCTAGTGGCACATAAAAAGGGACTGAAGTACTTGGTGATCCCAGTTGCTTCTGAATTTCCTCTTGTAGGTTAGAATCTGCAAAATTTCTACACGACAAAGGAAACTCATTTTCCTGAAAAATCACATCTATATTAATAATGTTTTAAAAACCTCCTTGTTGAAGCAGTAAGATTTTGTAGCCTTCAACTCCTTCTAGATAGCTTAAGAATACTGCTTTAACTACTCTAGGTTCCAGTTTACCTTCCTTTTGGTGTGCATAAGCAGTACAACCGAAGGCTCTTAAGTGAATCAAGCTAGGCTTCTTTCCATTCCATATTTCTTGTGGTATTTTGTACTCATTAGCTGATGTAGGCAATCTATTTACTTGATAAGCTGCAGTTTTGATAGCTTCACCCCGTAGTGTTTGTGAACATCCTGATGATAACATCAACATCTAGTCTTTTCTAGGAGTGTTCTGTTGAGCCTCTCAGCTACACCGTTTTGCTGAGTGTTGCTCTAGTAGTCTTGTTCCTCTGAATACCTTTCTTGCTGTAGTAATCTTCAAAATCTTTATTGTAGTATTTAAGACCGTTATTTGTCTTTAAGCACCTTAGCTTCTTTCCTGTCTGATTCTCCATTAGTGTACGCCGCTTGATGAAGATTTTCAATGCTTTATCTTTCCTTTTCATAAGATAGACCCAGCATTTCCTAGACTCTCATCTATAATGAACATAAAAAATCTGTTCCCTTCTGCAGTGGATACTTGAGTTGGCCCCCAGAGATCACTGTAAGCATATTCTATAATCTCTTTAGCTCTCTTAGCTCCTTTCTAAAAACTAGTACTGTGGTGTTTTCCTAGCACATATGATTCACATAATTCCATCTTCCTTATGTCTTTTTCTTGAATCAACCCCTATTTAGAAAGATGCATCAAGCTCTTGCTCCCTGCATGTCCCAATCTTGAGTGCCATAGCTTAGTTAAACCTGGCTCTCCATTTCCAATATTTAGGTTCACTTCAGTAGTGCCTATCACATATTAGAGCCCTCCCCTTTCAACTCCCTTTATAATCACTCTTCCATCCTTTAGAATTTCTCTAAGTCTATCCTTAGACCTTATTTGAAAGCCTTGTTTATTAAAAATACTTTCAGAAATGAGATTTCTCCTCACTCCAGGCACGAACTTGACATTGGTTAAGGTTCTTTTCTTTCCATCAAACATATTGATGGAAACATTTCCAATACCTTCAACCTGTTGTTTTCCGGAATCTTCACTTTAGCATTAACTGGTTCAAATGTGGTCAACCAATCTCTGTAAGGAGCGACATGCATTATACAGCCTGAGTCAAAGATCCATTTTCTGCTGAGATCTTCACTCTCTCCAGTAACTGCAAGTAGCTAATCACCACTAGATTCTTCAGGTTTCTCCACATTTCCAGCATCTCCACCTTGTGTAACCTTATCTCTTTTCTTCTTTCTGTAATATTTGGCAAAATGCCCCTTCTTATCATAGTAGAAGCACTTATTGCCTTTAGTCTTTTTCTTCTTTTCTGCATTATCTTTAGTCTACTTATCTCTGCAATTCCCTTTCTAACAATTTCCCTTCTTACTGTTCTTTTTTATGGCTTCTTGTTTTGTTTATTATCAATGAATATAACTTCTGGTTCCTTCTTGAATGGATTATTGTCCACAATTTCCTCTATTAGTGAATCCAACACCCTCTTGACAGTGAGTGATTCTCCACTGACATGCTTAATCACTTTCTTGAAGGCATTGAAATCTAATGGTAAGGCCTTTAGAATAACCACAGTTTGGTGATCTTCAGAAATCTTTTCACCTGTGGCTTCTAAATCTTGCACCAATTTAAAGAAATAATCCAGATTGTCATCAAGGGTTACATTAGTGTTCATTTTATAACTGGCTAGATTATGTAAAAGTGTCATCTTGTTAGGAAGACATCTTTTATCATACAGTTCATCAAGTTTCATCTATAGTTTCATTGCAGTATTGCAATTCTGCACTTTCCTTATCACAACTGGTGATAAATGAAGCATTAACTTGCAATGTGCAAGCCTTTACATCTTGAGTTTCTTAATATGATATGTTTCCACATCATACTATTCTTCAATTGCACCATAACAATCATAGGATTCAAGTAAAGCTTGCATTGGAAGTTTCCATATTGTAAAATCTTCTTTACCAACAAAACCATCCATTTCTTTTCCCACCATTTTGTTATGTAGTTTAAAGATAACAAGAAAAAGATTCTTACTGATTTCTTAATTGTAAAAGTAGATTAGAAACAGGACACAAAGGTTTAGGATTATTTGTATGATTTTTCTTACACTTTCTTAATGAATCTTGATTGCTTGAATACTCAAAATACTGAGAATTGGCTCTGATAAACTTCTGTTGAGATTTGCCTTCTATTTATGTTATCTTCTTTCCCAAGAGACTGATGAATGATGAGTTGGCTTTTGCAAGATTACGACATTTTTTAGAAAAGTAAGGAGCACACAACAATTTTACTTGGTTCGATAGCTTAAATGCTATCTACATCTAAGGATCTCGTGTAGGTGATTCTACTAGTTTCAACAAAAAGAAAAAGTTACAAGAGAAGAAGTGTTATTCAACACTTGCAAGAGTTCCCTGTGAACTCACTAGTACTCATAAGTAAGTACTCTAGCAACTCTCTAACTCCTAATTTCTTTCCTCTACCTTCTCATATTATTTTGGGTTACAATGAGAATGTTGTGTGTGTATTAGACTAATGCTAATATCTAATTTTATATACTATACGTAGCAGTTACATCTTTCATGCCTTCACTGTCAAAGAAACAATTCAGCTTAAAGTAAGCTTTATGTGCTTCTCACGTTCATCACTTATGCTTTTCTGCTTTATGTTTTTACTTTATTCTTTGTTGTTATTCCTACAACCAAGCACCCTCATATTTTCAGGTTTTAAGATGTTAGCTATTAGTTAAGATAGATCAAAACCACACACATATATGATATGAACCCTAGATTCCCAAATGTTAAACCTAAACCATTTGAGATCAAATCAGTGATCTATGTTAAAAATTGATGGAGAATTGTAAATATCTTCACAGTTTACATCAACTAGAACTGATTGACACCCTTTAAAGAATTGGGGTAGAATATTGTTTCCAAGATGAGATACAAAGGAGTTTAGACAAACTTACAACAATAAGCTAAATAATAATGGCTTGTCAAACTGTGATTTATATACCGAAGCTCTTGAGTTTAGACTCTTATAAGACAACATGGTTTTAAGGTTTCTCAAGGTACATATATATCTCGGAAGAAAATTGCTTCCAATTAACTTTACTTTTGTGGACATATTTGCAGCTGATCTCTTTATTATTAATCTAATGCAAATTACAGAGACCTTCAAATTTTTCAAGGACAATCTACAGAAATTCAAAGCATGCCTGTGTGAGGACATTGAGGGGTTGCTTTCTCTCTATGAAGCATCATTTCTCATGGAAGAAGGTGAGAGCATCTTGGAGGAGGTAAGACATTTTACAATGCAACATCTTAAAGAGTATGTGAACTACAATAAAGGTGATTACATATCCGTACTAGCTAGCCATGCCTTGGAGCTCCTGTTGCATTGAAGAATGCCAAGGTTGGAAGCCAGATGGTGCATGGATGTGTACCAGAGTAAAAAAATCCATGAATCCTCTGCTTCTTGAGTTTACAAAAATGGAATACAACAATATGCAGGTAGTTCACCAGAAGGATATGAAATGAGCTTCTGAGTATGCTTTTTTTGTACATTTCATCCTATTGCTTAATCTAATAATTTGTCTTTGTCAGGTTCATTTACTTGTAGGATGGTGGTTTGATCATGCTCAAGTTCAGTCTTATTTTATCTTGAATTTGATCAAATATGATAGTCTATTATGAATTGACTCAATAAATTAACAAAATTTAACTTAGACTAACTTTGAATTTAAATAGTTAAACTCAATCTGGTCCAATTCATTACCAACCCTGCTTGGCATATTCACAAAAGGTTTTGTATTTACTGACTTCAGGTGGTGGTAGCACATGGGTTTCTCACAAAAATTACCACTTGGAAGAGATAGGATAGCAGAGTGCTTCCTCTGGTCATTAGGGTTCGCAATGGGACCTTAATATGGTTATTTTAGAGAAGAGTGCACAAAGATCAATCAACTTTTTTTAAAAATTTAAAAAGGAAATATATTACCAAAGCAAAAACTTATACACAATCCTCATCAAGGATCCTACAAACAATAAAAAACTACACTACACAGAATGTACAGAAAATTATAAAACAAAAATCAAATTAACCGTATCACTTTAAGTTCTTGGATAATGTTGTCTTACTTCTCTTTGGCTATTATAGTCTCTCTAATCAAGCTGACAATTGCCTCGACAAGTTCATATTTGTGCTGCTCCTCATTTCTGTAAATTCTTCTATTTCTCTCGCTCCATATATAATAGATCATCATTTGGAAAGAAGTCTTAATGATAAGTCCATCCCTTTGAACAGGGTTGGAATACCGAATGATAGAGTTCAGTGTTTCATACCGATCAAAGGAGAACCTTAGAAGTCTAACCATGTTTAAAATTTTGCTCCACACCAATTTGCTATATCCACACTCAAAGAACGGATGATTTCTGCTCTCAATTACTTGTTTACGTAAGACACATAGTAGATTGTAACTCCCAAACCAATGGTCTTTAGTTCTCAATTTGTTCTTTATAACTAACCACAACAATTTATTACAACTTATTATAACAATTGATGGTATTTACGATGTGTACGGAACCTTGGAAGAACTTGAGCTCTTCACCTCTACCCTTGAAAAGTTAGTCCCCAATTATTATGGATCTCAATTTTTCTATCTCTTAAGTCACTGTTTTTTTTGAAAAATTAAAGTTGTATTAAAATAATAATTACAAGAGAAAATTGTCTTTCATGGTAACATATTAAAGAGCATGTTACAACAAGGAGCAGACCAATCAAAGCCTTAATACAAAGAGCAACCTAAAGAAAATGACGTCGGGTAACTTATGTTTTAAAATGACGTCATAGGGAGCAAGATAAAACACAACAATAGGCAATAGTCAGCTAATAGGGAAAGCTTTAGTTGTCCATTTGAAAGAAGGTCAAGAACCTTCCAAATTAGGGCAGGCTATTATTGAGTTCATCAGCCGACGATTGTGTTCAAGGTAATGATTTCTGTCTCTAGGTATGATTCTTCCTCTTCTTTTCCTTCGTACTGATCGCTATTCTTTGTGATGTGTTCCTCGAGGGTTCCATTCCACTCTTGGATGTATCTGATCTTTGGGAGATGTCCAGGGAAGCCTAATGTTTCTGATGATCAAGGAGTATAAAGGCTCCAGCTCAAAGGTAAAGAACTTATTTTGTCCTTAAGGGTCCCTTGAAGGATAATCTGATTTTTTTCCTTTCTCCGATGTTGCTAAAATTTGATTTCTGTTTTCTTTTTCTGAGGCGCTTCTGGTGTTCCTCTATGAGCGTCGATGGGCTTCATCCCACTCAAAGAGTCCTACTTCGTTCTACAAAAGCATCGTGTCGACCACTGTCTCTATGGCACAGGTACCCCTTACCTTTCTTCTTTCTGTAACCCCTGATCAATACTGTTAGTTGATTCTCCATGCATATGCTAGATTAGGACATATTTCTTCTGATCTAGTTAAGCTTGGGATTTTTCTCTCTGATTTCACCAATCAAAGAGATAAGAACCTCCTTCTTTGTATGTTTTTTGCTCTGAAATCTCCTATAGTTCCTCTCTCACTAGATCTCCTTAATGGAGGATGCAAAGGAGATAATATAATTGTACTCTATATATTTAGGAGTATAGCTCAGATTTAAGATCCACTCCATGGCTTCTGTGAATGTTGAGCCTACATTAGGAATAGAATTTAGATCTTTGATCCTCTCCCATATGTGTTGCGAGAAGGGACATTTGAAGAAAAGATGCTTCCTTGTTTCTGGTTTTATGTCACATATAGGACAGACTGGATTATTGGGAATAAAATGTAGTCTGTCTATAGTGCTTAACCTTTTTAACACTGTAAGCCATAGGATTATAGAGGAGCTTGGCATGAGCGACTTGTGTCAAGCTATAGGATACCACTTTTGACCTGCACCATCACAAATTTGCCCCTTTTTAAATTTTGTAATGTTGAAAGAGTTAGGGGGCATGTTGAGACATTGGAAGGTGTCTTCCCTTGGTAGAATAGGGAGATAATTAGGGGTCAGATTCTGTAACTCTCTAGGTATGTGCCATTGATCACCTAGTAAAATAGATTTTACCTTTGCATTGATAGGAAACTCATTCCACAGTTAAAGAGACTGTGGGTATTTGATTAATGGTCCTTTCCCTGTCTAGTTGTCAAACCACAAGAATGCCTTATCTCCATCCCAATCCTGCACGTTACTGGTGATTCAAGAATAGGTCTAAGCTTTAGTAGTTGGGTTAGGGGCCATGAGAAGGATGGTTTAATAGGGATAGCCCAGATGCTAGAACCTTTTAGAATATAACTGTGTAGCCATCCGATCTAGAGGGATTTTTTTTCCAGTAGGATATTCCAGAGGTTTTTTTTATCAAAGTTGTTTTATTGAAGGAGGCAATTGAGATCAAGCCTAGTCCCCCATCTTTCTTACTTTTGCAAACTTCTTTCCATTTGACTTTAGCAAAATAAGTGTCTGAATTTATGTTACCCCACAAGAATCTTCTAAAGATTTTCTCTATAGTCTTGATTACCCATTTAGCTAGAGACATATTTGAGGACCAATAAATGTGTAAGGAATTTAGCACTGATTTGATAAGCTACAACCTCCCTCCAAAAGAAAGGACCTTATTTGACCACATTCCCAATCTTTTTTGAATTTTTTCAATCAGTGGCATGCATTCCGAGAATTAAATTCTTTTGGTGGTGATGGGAAGGCCCAAGTAGGTTAGTGGGGCTGACTTCCTGTTCATTCCTGTTGTTGAGGAGATTCTGCTTTCCATTGTGTTTGCCCCTGCTGCTTTCCGTTAAGTCACTATTGTTTATATATACATAACAAGTACATTTTGATTTCAGGTGGGATCTAAACATAATGGATTAGCTTTCGAAATATATAAAGCTAACCATTTTAGGCTCAATCAATTTTGTAAATGAAATTTCATATATTGCTCTCAGGGATCATGGCGTTGACATCTTTACTATCTCAAGAAATCTGTATCTAACATTAATCTCCGAAACTTAAGTTGTGTATTTCTAGAAATTATATGTGTTTTTCAGATTTTTAAACATTGAATTTCTCTAATATATATGCATTTCTCATTATGCTTCTTTAATGGATAGATTTATGTAAAGGTTATTTAATGGATCACAAGTGGTACAAAAGTGGATACAAGCCAACACTACATTTAGCTACAAAAATAAACGTCGCTAAACAATATCACATCGTCGCAAATACTAATTTGCGATGAAAAAAATCATCGCGGAATCCCGGTAGCAAAACAACATCCGTGATGTTTCACTAAAATCGTTGCCAAAATTTTTTTTGACACAAAAAATTCGTGGATAAAAAATATAACTGATGAGAACAAAGAAAGTCGTACATAGTATTTTGCGATGTTTCTGTTTCATAGCTAAAAGTTTTTCCCTACTAAAATATAGTCGTAGGTAATTATTTTTATTGACGATTTCTTTTTAGTAGCATAATATTTTTAGCTACTAATTGTTTGTTGTAGGGAAATGTTTTTAGAGACGTTCCTGCAAACGTAGGTAAAAACTCTTTATGATGATTTAGATTTGGTAGCTAATAGTTTTTAGTGACGATTCTATTTTTGTAGCAGAATAGTTTTAGCTACTAATTTGTGCATGTAACAAAATGTTTTTAGGGACGTTCTTGTAAACGTAGGTAATAACTTTTTGTGACGATTTTGTTTTGGTAGCTAATATTATTTAGTGACAAATTTTAATTTTGAA
>JANIIA010061706.1:0-29141 GCA_027478495.1 Erythroxylum alaternifolium
CACTTGTCAAAAATGTTCATTTGTTTCTAACATTATTATTATTTGATTGTCATCAAAATTAATCATCGTAAAGTCTTTTTGACTTAACACTTAGGAAGACCATTCTTAGCAACTGGTGGAGCATTGATTGATGTCCTGGATGGTAAGTTGACCTTAAAAGTTAGTGATGAGTAAGAGGTGTTTAACATTTTCAAAGTTTTAAAGGGACCCTCTTTCAATGAAGTCACCTATAGGATAGATGTGATTGATTCTCTTATACTTGAACCTATTCCTAAATTAATATATGATGATGCTTTAGAGACATGCCTAGCTTTAGGAATAGATGGGAATGAATTGGATGATGAGTTAGTGGAATATGCATATAGATTGAAAGGTGATGGTTTTAGGTATAGAACTCAAATTGAAGATTTGGGCCCTCCTAAACCTAAATTGTTACCTTCCATATTGAGTCCACCAAAACTTGAATTAAAATAGCTTCCAATTCATTTGAGGTATGCATTTTTAGGAGAATCAAATACATATTAGATTATTATTTCTTCTTCTTTGAATTCCTCTTAAGAAGAGAAGTTATTAAGGGTGTTACGTGAACATAAATTGGCTATTGCATAGAATAATATTGACATAAATTTGCATTTGATAAATTTAGATCTTATCTTGTTAGGTCCAAAGTCATTATTTACAGTGACCATTCTGCTTTGAAATATTTGCTTACTAAAAAGGATGCTAAACCAAGGTTGATCAGATGGATTTTACTCTTGTAGGAATTTGATTTGGAAATTAGAGACAAGAAGGGATCCGAGAATTCTGTAGCTGATCATCTTTCGCAACTTTAGCAAGGTGACAAGATGGAATTTGAACTGATTAATGATGCCTTCCCTGATCAGAATCTGTGGTCTGTTAAGGGAAATATTCCTTAGTTTGCTGATCATGTTAATTTTCTAGTGTCCAACATTATCCTAAGTGATTACTCATACCATAAGAGAAGGAAATTCTTATATGAGGTAAGGAATTACTTTTGGGAAGACCCATTGCTCTTTAGAAGGTATGCTGATGGTATAATTAGGAGATTTATACCTGATGAGGAGATGCGATCAGTGTTGTATCATTGCTATGCTTCTCCTTACGGCGGACACCATGACACTAACAAAACGACAGCAAAGGTTTTACAATTCGGTTTTTATTAGCCTACTCTTTTTAAGGATGCTAAGGCTTTTGTTATGTCATGTGATAGATGTCAAAGGATAGGGAACATAGGTAGGAAGCATGAGATGCCTCAATCGAGGATTTTAGAGGTTGAACTCTTTGATGTATGGGACTTGGACTTTATGGGACCATTTCCAGCATCCTTTAGTAATGAATACATCCTTGTGGCGGTTGATTATGTATCCAAATGGGTGGAAGCCACAGCTTTGGCAAACAACACTAGAGATAGTGTTGTGAAATTTGTCAAGAAGCATATATTTTCCAGATTTGGAGTTCCAAGATTTATAATAAGTGAAAATGGGGTGCATTTTCAGAATCATCAATTCAAATCTCTGTTGGTGAAATATGGGTGCTATTTCAAGTTTGGAACCACTTATCACCCCCAAGCCAGTGGGCAAGTCAAGGTGTCAAATAGAGAAATCAAGCAAATCTTAGAAAAGACTATCAATACATCAAGAAAGGATTGGGCATTGAAGCTTGATGATGCTCTCTGGGCATACAGGACATCATACAAGACTCCCTTGGGCATGTCTCCATCTAGGATAGTCTTTGGGAAATCTTGCCACCTTCTAGTTGAAATTGAGCATAAGGTGTTATGAGCAATTCGGAAGTTAAACTATGATCTCAAAGAGGTAGGCGGGCTATAGGAGGTTGATGGAGTTGAATGAACTAGATGAATTTTGCCCAGATGCTTTCGAGAATGCTCGAATATACAAGGAGAGAACTAAGGCTTTCTACGACAATCGTATACTTTAGATAGAATTTAAACCTGGTCAAAAAGTTTTGCTGTTTAACTCTCATTTAAAATTGTTTCTAGGGAAATTGAGGTCAAGATGGTCTAGACCTTTCGTGATGACCAAGGTATACTCACATGGAGCAGTGGAGATTGGAAGGGATGAGCAAACGCCCTTCATGGTCAATGGGTAAAGACTTAAGCATTACTTTGAGGGAGAGATGGTTGGATACATTTCCACCATCATATTCAAAAATTGGCATCATGGTGGCCTAGTCCAGCTGAGGACACTAAACTTAGCGCTTGTTGGGAGGCAACCCAACATTTCTAACCCTTTGTGTTGTTTTCTTAATTTCGCTATTTCATTTTTTTCATATCTTCTTATTCTAGTTTATTGTGTGTTGTATAGGGTTAATGTTTATGAGACACCTCAATGACACCTCCTAGTAGCGTGAGGAATAGCGTGATTAAGCCACATCAATCTGAGAGGTAAGATCTATGGTACATGTGGGGGAGCTAAGTCTTCTTACTTCTTTTAAAATTGTTATAATTTTCATCCATACATCATGCATATAGTCCTATGGTATCATTGAGTAATTAGAAGGGACAAATTAGGAGTGCACTAAGTGAGATGGGCATATTAAACTTGAGAATGTTGACTTAACGGACATTACTCAGCTTTTGACACTCAAGAAACCCGAGAAGGTCCGCTTAGTGGACTAAACAACTTCAAACACAATTCTAGACTTGAGAAGGTCCTCTAACGGGTATTGCTTACACTCAGTTAAAAAAAACCCTTTTCCCTTCTTTCCCGCACTTACCCTGCGTTTTTCTCTCATTTTCTACCTCCACTTTCACGCCATTCTCTTCCTATGACCCATTCTCTTCTCTCTCCCTTTTTGCCTAGATTTTCTCCCTTTTTCTCCCTTTTTCTTCTCTTCTTCCACTTCCTTCAACTGCCATATCCACCAACACGAACCCTAATCACCTCCATCAATTATGGGTTGCTCTCTTTCATGCCAATACCTGTCACCGCAACTCCTATTCATGATTTTGGGGGATTCAATGCACTCTTCACTTTGATTTGGACTAGGTAAGTGTTCCTATATGATTGAGGTTGCTTGACATATTGCGTGGAGATTATACTTTTTATTGATTGTGGGTTTATGTTGACATTGGCATTGTGGGTATGTTAAAGTTGCTGGGTTTGTGTTGAAATTGAAATTGTGGTTATATTGAAGTGCAAGGTTTGCGTGAAAATGGATTTTGGTTTGCGTTGACATTGAGTTGTGGTTATACTGTAATTGAATTGGGGTTTGTGCTGACACACCACTCATCAAGATTGTGGTTCGTAATAACAAAATACTAAGGTGTATGTTTTAAGATTAAAGTAAAGACCCACTTTATTCTTTAAAACATACTTAATTTCAGATTCATTTAATAGTGCCATTATCGATAGTCAACTACTATCATGATATGAAATTCATCATTCCCTTGAAGTAAACTCTTTTACTTATACGGAGATAAATCGTAACACTACAGTCTAAACCATAATCAAGTGACCAACTTGATTATTTAACTGTGAATCAACTAATTTAGATTTTAATAATGTATAGGTTTCCCATACATCTCCATGTATATTTATATTACTTACAAAAAAATCTTAGTACCTTATGACTAGATATATAATGCTCATATAAATAAAACCAAACTCTTTTGTTTTATTAATAATAAATATTTTCATTATAAAAGTAATTGGAAGAAAATTAAGTTATATGGAAATACACTTGCTATCCAGGGCACTATATTTACATAACTCCAACACATATTAGTTCATTAATTATACCTTAATTATACTTCAATTCCTCATCAATTTCATCTCTAATTCAACCTCAAAATCATTCATTTGGGAAACTTTCATTCGCTTATTCTCATCATATATATAGTCCTAGATTTTTTCAAATTCAATAACACTTCACTAGCACCTTTCTTTAGCATAAATTCACCTTCATTTAAACTTCAAATCTCAGTCTAAATCATCCATATAGCAACCTATAACTTGCAGTTCTCATGCAAAAAAAACAAAATAGAAAAGTATCCAATTTATGTGTCATTTTTCCAGCACACTTCATCATCAACACTACATGCTATCCATCCTAATTCAATCATCATAAACTTTCTATTACAACATGCCACAAAGATCAGTACTTTTCTTACTTGTTTAGCTCAAGTTCCACCTCAATTCATCAAGTCTACTTTGCCTTATATGCATGCAAGATCATCTCAAATACAAAGTGGGAATTGGATGAGTTTTTAGCAAGGATAAAAGACAACAACATGTATAACAATGATCTAGTTCTATAACTATCTTTATGAAGGTAACAGCATGAATTTTGGTGTGGCGGTTGAACAAAACCTAGGCAAAATGTAGAGATGTAAAGAGGAGCAAGCTTTCAACGATGAGAGAAGAAGAAGATGAAAGTCTCTGTAGAAAGTTTCAAATGAAGCAACTTGCCATATGTGTGTCATATAGTGTGATTAGTGTTAAGACACTTGTCAAGAGTTTAGGCCAGCTATATGTCCTCTCTTCATACTGTCATTTGTCACCTAAATCTTAAGCCATTTGTCACTTAATCTCTAAGCTATTTGTCACTTAATATCTACTACCATATGTAACTTATTTCATAGGCTTAGTCATCCTAAATTTCCATATGTCAATTAAACATTTTTCCTAAAGTAAATGCACATTTTAATTCATCAATTTTCTAATTGTAACATTTAATTCCAAATTTACTAATTATAATCCACCAAACCAAAATTCAAAACATAAGCAATACACATTTCACATAATGATCATTTTAAACCTTTCATACCTCGGAATATGTCAATTAAGTCTACATACAATCTTTGTAATGTTTTCTAAATCATGATTTATGTGTGTATGAGAATATTATGCATGTGAATGAAATGCATTTCATAAATTCTCAAATGATATGACTCATGTGTAATAATCTAAGGCTCTAACTCTTAGTATGGAAATCGACTATTACACTAAAGGGAGTGTGTTCAAAATCTGGTGAATTATGAAGACATCATAAAGAGGAATATTTAACATCTTTAGTCTACTTTGAAGATGGATCATTCTTAATATGTACTCCATTACTCCTCCTTCTTTTGTATAACTCATTGGGAATAATTCTTTCATCAAGGCATTCATCTTAACATTAGGTGAGACTGTGTACCTCTAGGAGACATTACGAAGAAACTCCTTCGCTATATCTGTGTCCGAAAGTCCACTAAGCAGATGGTCAGGTATGGATCTCTTAATGGTCATATAATATAATCTGTTAGACCGATCCTAGGCTGCATAAGCTACTTTATGAGCTCTCGAGCTTATAGATGTTAGTAGAGATGGCCTATCTGTCTGTATGGCCATATCAATTTCAAATAACTCCATAACATTCAATACATCTTCTATCCACTTCTTTGTGTTGAAACTGGGCAGGGTTTCAATAGTGACACTGTAATTGTTGACAGAACGGGTGACTACATAATAACAATGAATGGATCAACAGAAATGTAGGATAACAACGATACTCAAAGCCATTAAATAGTATCTTTACTAAGAATTCGATCACACATATTATGAAACACCTTTAGGTTGAATACATAATATATGCATTAGACCCCCATATAAAAGCGATCAAAGTATAAACCATCAACTCTTATAGCACTACCACCTTTGGGTGAATAGATCACTTGAGCAACGAATTTCCTCCATCTAATGCCTTTATGCACATCTCAAAACTTTATATAAGGTCAACACCCTTAGGTAGAATAACCAAACATAAAATCAGAGACATCCCCTAACATGTAAGCAAAACAATTCAAAATACTGACTTGAAATGCCACTTTGGTGACTACATCCTCATCAACACCCAAAAGTCCACAAACACAAAGGATACATCTTTATATTATCCTCACATTCTTTATAGGTATATGGTATGTGACAATGTAACATCAATAAATGATAAACTCGAATGCACAGTCTCATTGTCACACACTCGTTCTGAACACATTGTTTGAAAACTTTTTCTGAAACTTTTGTAGCAAAAAATCTCATTAAAATAACTATCGTGCATCATTGAACACTGAATCGACCACCCGAGACACGAGAACCTCATGTATCTCCCTTATGAAAAGTTTGTTGCATGAAAATTCACTCAAAAAATGGCTTTAGAGTGTCTTAATTCTTTTTTCAAGTGACTATTATGTGATCCTAAACACTAACCATGAGACTTGAGATACAAAAATTTGAAGTATCTCCCTTATGTGATGTCCAAAACATGCAAATTTACTCGAAATCGGCATCAGAACACCTTAATTCTTTTTCTAGAGTTAAATTTTAATTTATTACTAATGTAATAAATCTAGAAAAATGGAAATTTTCACTTCAAGAATTTTCGGACCTAGAAACTGACCCAAACCACCCTAGGACACCCTTATGAAAAATTTAAAAATTCTTTGTTTTTTTGGGGTTGCTATAGCGCTAACATTAGTATGATGTCATTAGCTGATGTCAACCTATGTATGGAGAGAAGTGGCGCGTGTGGAACATGCATCACAGATCTATGCACCCCTAACAACACATATGTCAGACATACACCCATGTGCGCTTATCGACTGGCACGTGTGTTGCATACACTGACACGTAACTCCCCCTCGTCCAAACACATGTCGATCGCCCTATAGGAAGTACTATTCACCTGTTGATGTTCTTTATCACCTCTAATTGTCGAGGCAAGTTTTGGCTAGTTCCAGGGCTTTTTTCACGCTTCTAGGCTCATTTTCACCTCGTTTCTCAAGGCTAAACACTTTTATACTAATTTCATGCAATAATAAGTAAGCAAAAAATGATAAACGAAACTTTATTCTTCGAGAACTTTGTGGAATAAAAAACTCTCGTTTTTAACCACCTGATTACATTACCACTCTGATACCACATGTAATACATAACGAGATCGTAGTTATGTATCCCGGATCAAACATGATAGGAGAATAAATGAAGAAATGCAGAAAATTCCTAATTTCAGTTCCATAACTTCAAATAAATTTTCTGAAGTCAAAACAAACACGAATCCACTGCCACCTTTACAGGAACTACTCACCAGAATGCAGCCAAATCTTTCTATAATTTTCTCAAAATATAAACTTTCTTAACAAGTCAAAGAATCCTTATCCTTATGAATGACATAAGCAACTCATCAAAAATGAACTTCCATAGCTCCGTAATGAATGGCTCCTTGGACGAATATATTATCTCATCTATAACATCGTTGAGGCAAATTTGATACATCAGCTAAAGGCCAACTTGATCAATCAGCCAATCTTTCACGCAGCCCAATGTACATCTTAAAGCACTATAAGCTTTATCAATTCACAGAATTTTAATAATTTTCTTGAGTGGAAAGATCAAAAATTCCAATAACCTGCCCACAAGTTTAGCCACTTTGTTGATGATTCTGTGAACAAGCCACTTTGTTGATGATTCTATGAACAAAATCAAAAAGTAGATTGAGTCACATAAATTTAGCTGCTATTGAGAGGATAGTGACTCGCCTGACTTTATATACACCCTCTCGATGACCTTTCAGGCAATATCTTATCAAGTTGTAGACAAAAACTATTCTAGATCACCTCTAAAAAATAAACAGGATATAAATGACAGTGTGAGGGTGATCCACTGTGTCTTGTAATCGAATTGGCACGACCTTTTGAATTCGAGGATTTTGAAGAAGAAAGGTTTTGTATTTCTAGAGATGAAGTCAGTGAACGCTCTCCAATCGAGTACTTTGTCAGGCTTGTTAAGAGAAGCCATACTCCAATCAGAGAAAATAGCTATGAGTAAAAAGATTGTGTCGAGTCCTATGGCATTGAACAACAAAGCATAAGTGACTTTGACATCGAAACCATTATAAAAACCATGTTTCTTTACATAGAAACAAAACACCTCAAGTGATGTTACAATCGACGAGAAGGTAAGCAAATGGAAAATAATTCCACAGTTGGAATGGACAATAACAACTTTTGTGAAAAGAACTTCGTAAATGAAGTTAAGCTCCAATTCAATCATTTTCAGAGCATATTTTAGCCCAAGGGTATCAAAAAGATCTCGACTTTCATTTTGGTCATTGAAACTAAAGATTAGATTGACAATTAGTCCTTTGAACAGATTGAACCACCTGTAAGGTTTTTGCACCACCTCCAGCTCTTCCAATGTTACTTTTTCAGTCATTGGGGCTTTAATATCCTTCTCAGGCTTTGGCATATAAATGGTTTCAGTAGGAACTTTAGCCTCTTTCTTGGAAGCATATTCCTCCATAAGCTTAGCATAGTTTGTGATGGGTGTCAAACCAACAAAAATAATTTCCTTTCCCACAAAAGACTATAATTAATATAATATAATGGTGAGTAGGGTCGAACCTCAGAGATTAGTGCAAGTTTGTTTACTTGTCAGAAACAAGAAAATTAAATAAATATGATTTGAGATTGATTTAATGAACAAAAAAAATAATCACGAAAGCGGTAAAAATAAAAGACTAAAGACAATGGGATAAAAGCCTAGCCAAGATACATTTCAATTTAATCTCGCAATTCGATCACAGACACTAAAGATGTTCTTCGTTCATTCGAATAGAAGAGTTACAACTACAGGTGACGCACTCAGTAACCAGTCTTTTCTTATTTATTCGATAACCCTGGGATGCCCTAGCAGATTATTTCCCTAACTACTAGACAACTCCCGAGAAACGCTTTGACAAAGTTTAATCTATGACAACATTAAACACGAAAAGACCTCTATCCTAGCCAGTGCACATCGGAAACTCCGTATGTCATTTAAACTAGATTACCCTATTTCATTAACTTCATAATCAAGTTAATTCACTACTTTGATAGGTCGGCAATCACGGATCTACCTACTATTCAGCAATATATCATTATGCAAATCAAACAATTGGCCACATTGATCAATCAACACAATAATAATAGAACTATTTATAGCATAAAAATTGAGTAAATATCTAAAGTAAACAAAGATAATAAATACAGTAAGTCTCACGAATTGGCTAACAATTAAACATCCATGTACCTTGACTAAAGGGAGTTTAGCTACTCATTACAATAGAGAAAATCATGGTTTTTCTTGACTGTCTACGTTTTGCCGACAAAACCATCAAAACACGTTCAAGAGAAAATTGTTCTGCCAGAATAACACTTAACCTACTTTCTATCAAAAGACTGCTTAAACACCCTCTTAATTTAGAGGCTAATAAGCAAACAAGGGCCCTTATCTTGTGCCAAAATCTATTCTAGTTGTATCACTATACTCAGCAGTGAATTCCATCCATTAGGCTCGAGTTTCAAAATGGTTGGCCCATAATTCTGTCGACTTATAAATTCTGTAGCATAGCTACGGATTACAACATGGCCATGTCGTAATTCAACGTCCAGACTTCACCAATATTTCTTTTACTCCAAATCAGTCACATTTTTCACTATTTTCAATAGCTCCACCTGAAATATGCAAACACACAAAACCCACATAAAAGCATACAAAATGTGGCAAATAACTATGTAAATGTACGAAAAGTATGGACTGAAATATGCATGAATATGCTAGTCATCAGTTTGGCCCTGGATCTGGCTCTTTAAGCATAGAATCTGGAAACCTATCCATGTTAGCAAGATACAGAGACCGAGTCCTCTCTAAGTACTTGACAATCCCAGTCAAAAACATGATAATCTTTGGTATCGTAATCTTGTTTTTAGGAAATGTTTAAAGAAACACATACCCTGTAGCTACCGTCTAAATTATCAGAGCTAAAAATGCTTGAGCTAAAAAGCATTATCTTTGAGAGCAAAAGCAGTGATAATGTCAGGACCACTGATGTGAAATAAAAGGAAGGGTGCCCAAAAAGCCTAAAGGTTTAGGTTTTCCTTTAGGTCAGTTCGATTTGAAGGTTTCTTATGTTAGATTAATTTAATAATCATAAAGGTGTAACTCATGTTACTTTGATTCTTATATAAGATGAGTTCAAGATAATAATTAATGGGCTGGTAAAGAATATAAAAGTTATTAGGGTTTTATTATAATTAAATAATAATTCTTCCCTCTCTCTTTAATTTAAGTTAACAATTATCAAAGAAAAGATACATTTTTGCAACGTTGGAAATGAACAAAGAAAAGTAGAAGGAGAGAGTGCATACTTCTTTGTGTAGAAAAGATGGTCGCAACTATAAAGATTAAAGATCTATTATTGTAGACATATATTAAAGATAGACCCAGGTTAGTATTTCTTTCTCTCTTATAGCATGAATCTTAATTGAATGGGTTGAATCAATTGTATCATAAATGATCACGAGAGAATTTTATACTTGAAAGATTATTTAGAATATTATAATCTCAATTTAAATGTGGTATCCGAGCGAGATAATGACACTTTGATTTATATTAAAGTTAACCTTAAGATTTATGATAGTTATTAATATTGCTTAAGGTTATAGAAATTTTATTTTATTGCTTCAGCTATAATCTCTTAAAGTAAGTCATCAGAAAAAAAAGCTCAGACTGCAGAGATCTGTTTCTTGACTTCTATGGGCTATCGTTTGGATTTGGATTAATCAATTGAAGTTATTAATTAAGACGATCCCTTTAATAATAGTCGGGGATTGCAAGGGCTGTAGAGTTCTTGTCTGACACATGTCTGTTTGTTTTTTCCTTTTCTGTATAACAACTTGGATATATAGTTGTCTTTGAATTGAGTTGGGATTTTGAAACCAGTATAAATCGAAATATTTTGTATCGTGGGAACATGATTGTGTGTGTTGACCTATCATCAAAAGGCTTTGGAATTATAGTTATAAAGCATAAGTTTTATTAGAAAACATGATTGTGTGCATGGGACCTATCATCAAAATCCTTTGGATTTGTGGTCGCATGAATTGTTTACTGCAATTTGTAAAGGTTAACAGAAAATAGGAGAGTTAAGATATGAATGCATTAACATTATTTCATTGCTTCCGCTACTAGTAAAACACATGCACGTAATGAATGTGGTTTTTTTTTTTAATTCCAAAACTTTATTAATCAAAATTAAAAGAATCTAACAAAAATGAAGGGGGAGAATCAAACCATTCCCTACAATCCACAACTGAACGAGTTGCCTGAGCTAGCTTATGTGCAACCACGTTCGCAGATCAACTAACAAAACAAACTTTAACATTCGATATCTCTGTCATAAGAGATTTACAATCAGCTAGTAAAAGGCCAAAACTGGAGATGTCACCTGAATCAATACTATTAGGTGAGTTTGCTACCTCTTGAGAATCTGTCTCAATGATTACCGACCTCCACGAGGGTGCCAAAATCCAGCTCAGGGCCTCTTTCACCCCAATTAGCTCAGCCTATCTAGCATTCAATCCGCCATCTCTAACCAAATCCCTTGCTGCAAGAAATGACCCATCAGTTCTTCTCACTACCATACCAATACCAAATTGCTATCCCGGTAAAGATGTCACTGCATCAACATTTAATTTCAACCATCCCTCAGCCAGCAGAATCCACAACGAAGCTACTGTCAGATTTCGGTTACCGACGGGCTGTAACTCAAGTCTGCTTGATATGCTCCTCCATTCCTCAAAATCACGCACCGCTTTTGCTAAGCAATCTGAGGGAGAAATAATCTTTGAAGCCAAATCCGTTGATTGCGACTATGCCATATGCTCCAACAAATGTAAAAACTCATGGCTAAATCCAGCATATTAAACAGAGAAGTAAAAGAGAAAAGTCAATCCCGAAAAGTAACAACTATTGGATTAAACCAACTCAAAAGACTAGCATTCCAAACCTCCTTAGCAAAAGGGCATTGAATCAGAATGTGCAAGATAGTTTCAGATCCTCTTTGACATATTGGACAAGAATCCACAACCGGAACATGCCTCAGTACAAACCGCTCTCTAGTAGGCAAAATACCCAAACCACCACGCCACATAAAATTCAAAAGAAAAGGAGGTACCTTGCACTTCCAAAGCCGATTCCACCCATGCCAGTGAACCTGATTAATAGCTTATTGATATTGCCAAGTGATTGTTTTATAAGCACCTTTGACTGAATAGTTCCCCTTGCGCTCATACTTCCAGCAAAGAATGTCCTGCCTTTGCGATGATGCTAGTGGAATAGACAAAATGGCTCTGGTATCACTTTTATTAAAAACCCCAGAAATAAGGGATACATTCTAAACACGACCCAGCATTAAATCAGAAACCATAAAGCATCCATTACTGACATCAAAAGTTGAAGAAGGTCTTGAATTTTCCAACCTAGGAAGCCAAGCATCTAGCCAAATGGATGTATGATTCCCCGAGCTGATCCACCAGTAAGCTCCTGAATTTAGAAGCGGAATTGTTTCCAAGATACCCCGCCAAATGAAGCTAGGATTACTACCTGGCTAGGCACGAAGAAAATCCAAAGTGGGGAAGTAACGGGCTTTCATAAACCTTGCTGATAAAGAGTCAGGGCAAGATAGCATGCGCCATCCAATCTTACCAACCATAGCAAGATTGAATTGATAGATCTTCTTGAAAGAGAGGCCCCCCAAACTTCCTAGGCAATGCCAACCTGTCCCAACCAATCTAATGTAATCCACGTTAATGATCTCTACCTTTACCCCACCAAAACTGAGACATAACTTGTTGTAACTCATCACATAAAATCTTAGGCAGAAGAAACATATTCATCATATAGTTAGGTAAAGCTTGGAGCACCGTCTTCAGCAAAACTTCACGACCAGCCTGCGTAAGAGTCCTTTTATTCCATGAATTTAACCTTGCCCAAAGCTTATCTTTGACAAATTGTAGTACCTCCTTCTTATTTCTACCAACAGCAGTTGGTAAGCCAAGATAATGGCCCAAATCAGGTTGCTCTCCTACTTAGAAAATAGAACAGATTGATTGCTTAACAGTACTTAGTTTATTCGCACTAAAGCAAATAAGGGACTTGGAGAAATTAATGACCTGACCTGATGCTTCAGCATACTTATCTAGAATTGTCTTCAACCTAATAGCTTCCTCAAACTTCGCATCAAAGAAAAATATACTCTCATCAGCAAAAAATAGGTGAGATATGGAAGGTGCCACAGGAACCACCTTCCAACCATGAATCCTCCCTGCTAGAACTTTTACTTATATCATCCTTGAAATCCCTTCAGTACATAAGATAAACAATTAAGGCGATAAAGCATCGCCTTACCTCAACCCACGTCCAGGAAGAATAGGTCCAATCTGATTACCCTGGGCTAACACAGTATAAGAGATAGTAGTAACACAAAACAGCACTAAATTAACCCATACATCAGCAAAACTCAATCTTAAAAGCACATGTCGTAGATAAGACCATTCAAGCCTATCATAAGCTTTGCTAATATCAATCTTCAAAACCGTATGACCTCGTTTCCCCCTCTTCTTCCCACAGAAGTAATACATAATTTCAAAGGCCATAATACTATTATTTTGAATATGTCGCACAGGAATAAAAGCTCTTTGATAAGTAGAAATCATATTCGACAACAGAGTCTTCAGCTTATTAGCAATCATCTTCGACATAATCTTGTACAGAACTTACAAAAAGCGATTGGTTTAAGTTCGGTCATCCTAGAAGGAGAAACCTTCTTGGGAATAAGAATAATAGCTATATCATTTAGAGAAGTCGGAAACAATCCAGAAGCTAGCTGAGCAATACAAAAATTAGACATTGCAGGTCCAATTAATCTCCAAAATTGCTGGTAAAATCCTGGGTTAAACCCATCTAAACCAAGAGATTTATCTGCCCTCATACTAAATACAGCACAACGGACCTCCTCCTTAGTATAGGAATCAAGCAGAAAACAATTATCATCATTCAAAACAAGAGAAGGAATACAATTCACACAGTCCCTTAAATCAGAAACACTAGACGTAAACAAGTTTATAAAATAAGAAGAGATCATATCAGACAAACCTGTACTATTCACACAGTCCCTTGAATCAGAAGCACTAGACGCAAACAAGTTTATAAAATAAGAAGAGATCATATCAGACAAACCTGAACCCCAAACTCTCCAATTACCATCATCATCCTGTAGAGCGTCAATCTTGTTTTTCTGTTGTCTAGCCGTAGCTACTAAATGAAAATAACGAGTATTCCGATCTCCTTCTTGAAGCCAAAATACTTTAACTCTTTGCTTCCAAAATTGTTCCTTCTGATCTAACAACTCAAAAAGATGGGTATTTACCTCTAGTGCTCGTGCTCGACACCTCGCGTCCCTTCTTCCTCTTAGGAATTTGATCTCCTGCTTGCACCTATCAATTTCTGCTCGAAATAATTTATGACGGTTCTGTCCCCAAATGTTAAGGAGCGAGCCACACATTTGTAATTTTTCCAGTAAATTCTCGCGATTCACCTCAACCTAAGCATCCTCCACTAATCTTCGGCACTCTGGTTCCTTCGCCTATGAGTTTTCAAAATGACACAAGTAGGTCTAATGTGTAGGGACGAAAATTTTAACCTCAAGAAAAAATGGAAGATGGTCAGATGAACTGATGTCTACCGTAGAGGCTTTAGAGAAATTGAACTGCTACCTGCAAGAATTGGGCACTAAGATTCAGTCCAATTTAGCTTCAACCCAATCCAAACCGGTTTGCCCATTATCCCAAGTGAATTGGTAACCCGCCATCTTGAACTCTGTTAAACCCACATCCAGAATGGCCGATCAAAAACCATTAATTAATGAGGTTGGTTGAGCCCTAACACCTCTTTTTTCATTTTGGGCTAACAAATCATTAAAATCGCCCGAACAAACCCAAAGAAAATCACTATCAATAGAGAGTCTTCGTAGCAGTTGCCAAGATTCATGTCTATTGTTTCTATTCGGGTTCCTATAAAAACTCGTTAATCTCCACGGTCCAAGCCTAGAAATATCAATAGCCAGATCAATATGAGAGGGAGAAGAAGAAAGGAGATTAACTGAAATTGTGTCTTTCCAAATCATCACTAGGCCCCTACTGAGACCCACAGAATCAATATTGACACAATCATCATAACCCAAAAGATTTTATTTCAACAATGCCAGAAAAATAACATCGAGTTTAAATAAGAAAAATAAGGCAAGGGCTTTTATCCCTAACTATTTCTTGAAGTGCTTGTACTGCTCGTGGGTTGCCAATTCCACGACAGTTCTAACTAAGGCAACTCATTTCTTTCGACGGGCCCAAATAACAGAACCCGCCGTTTTGAAGGCTGCGCATCATTAATCTGCTAGTCATGTTCTATGTCCTGAATATCCTCTAGGGCCTGGCCCATGCGCCTCCTCTTTTGGTCATAAATGGTATCTGTTTGGGCTTTATCATTACTAGGCCCCAGACCTTGATTTGCTGTAGTTAGAATAAAAGCTGGAGTTTCCTTATTTCTAGCAACTGACCCATCTTTACTACTATTCAAAATTGAATTTGAATGCACGATCTCTGCCTTATCTTTGGAGCAAAACCTGCCTTTCCAAATTCATAACCACCACTCATAGTCGCCACTACCTCCTCAGCTAATGGTGGTTCATCCCGCAACCATCTTGCCCCAATAGTGGTCAAATTCCGATGAGGATCAGCCCTTAGTTCTGGTCTAAATCTCCTCTCCAATGGTTGTCCGTTACTTTCTAATAGCTTAGAACAAAACCTCTCTTCATATCCCAGGAAACAAAAAATGTAACAGAAATTTGGCAATCTTTCATACTTAAAATTGACAAAAAAACTTTCCTCACCTTTACGCCTAAGAAACAGTCCCTCGCAAAGAGGACGGGTAGTATTGAACTTGACACGTACCCTCAGAAAGGATTTCTCTTGCCTCTTGAAACTGGCAGGATCCACATAAACATATTCACCAATAACATTACCCACACGTTTAGCCACTCTCTCCGACCAAAACCCATCCCTCAAATTGTGAACTTGAAGCCACATATGTAAGTGAAACAGAGGTACTAAAGATGGATGGCCATAACCCTCCACTTTTCCAAGCAGTAGAATTTGTCCATTAAAAGTCCAAGGACTCATGTCTAATACCCTAGTCATGTCAATAGAATGGAAAAATTGAAAGATACACAGGTTTTCATCATCAACCTGCCTCACTATCATACCAAGCATAAGACGCCAAAGAAGCGCCAAAGTCTATTTCATCACCGTGAAGTTAATAACCCTTTCAGTCATAAAATGGCCCACAAGGTATAAGTCATAAGATTGTGCTAATCCCAAAACCTCATCCTTGCCAAATACGATTTCGGTAGAAGAACCTTCATCGACTGAAAGTCTAGTCATATCCTCCGAAATTCTACCGTCTTCCATTATCACAAGGAAGAAAACAATGAAAAGATAGTGAGAATTGGAGAAGATAGGACTTGTCAAACAAAGAAAACAAAAAAATCCCTAACAGACTCTCATAGAAGAGAGAAAACTCCCATATAGAGAGACCTTTGCGTCAGAACTTTTATGAACATGTGTTGAATGCCCATAACTTTGTCAAGAATAATAATGATGAATATTAAATACAAAACAAAGAGGTTACGAAATAGCTCCAACTTTTGTTAATATCAAGTGCTTGGACATTTTGACACGTTTCATTTTGTAATGGATAGTCATGAAGCACATTCTCTTTGTTAATTTTATTTCAAAAAATTATGACCATTATAATCTGATAATAAAAATTATAGTTTAGTCCCTAAAAGCTTTTGGACTTTACAGTATGATCTTTCAATGTTATGGTTAAATTCGCAAATTTATTTTTACTTAATTAAATGTTTACTATATAAAAAGCTTGTTAGTAACCAAAGTGGTCTTGCTTGAAAAGATATTTAGACATTTAATTATACGTTCTTTCAATTGTCTATGATATATGATGCTAATAAATGACATAAAAGATGAAATGAATAATTAAGATGATTAATTATAATGCTAGGAGATTACCCAAAGGTGGATTTTTACTTATAATTAATAATATTAAAGAGACTTATTGACATACTTAGTAAATATGTTTGTATATCTAAAGATTACATCCATACTAGGTTAAGTATGATTGATTGCATATTAAAGTGTGTATATATATGTTGTTAGCATCATTATGGATTGAGGATATTTATTTAAGTATCACCCAAAGGTGAACTTAAATATATATGTTAAAGTTTATTATTGTCTGAATCCATTAATTACACTCGAAGCATTAATGTGTGAATTAGTATTATGCTTGCAGCTTCTAATAATTTCTATCTATAGGCAATGGTCTGATCAAGTTCAATGGGCTAAACTATGTCGACTAGTTTGAGCAAATTCAATTTCAATTGGGTATTATAGACAAGGACTTGACATTAGTT
Organism: Erythroxylum alaternifolium; assembly: GCA_027478495.1. Lineage (NCBI taxonomy): Eukaryota > Viridiplantae > Streptophyta > Magnoliopsida > Malpighiales > Erythroxylaceae > Erythroxylum > Erythroxylum alaternifolium. The sequence continues at coordinate 17,383 of JANIIA010061706.1, forward strand.
GCTGAGAAGCCTACAACTATTACTGAGACTAGTTCACAAGCCGAAAAGACATATTTTGAGGCTTAGAAAAAGTTGAATAGGTTGAGTCTGAACTTGATGTAATTGACAATGGTTGAAAATGTTAAGCCATCAATGCCTGATATGGATAATACAAGAGAATTCATGATGAAAATCAAGGAGTACTTATAATCATACATAATTGACAAGTATATTGTAGGAAACTTGATGAGTGAATCGACGACCAAGAAGTTTGATTAGTCTCAACCTATCTATGATCATGTAATAGGCACACCAAATCTAGCTGCAAAGCTGAAGTCAATAGGTATGGATGTGGGTGAATCCTTTCTAATACAGTTCATCATCAACTCACTTCCTCTTAAATTTGGTCAGTTCTAAGTGAATTATAACACTTTTAAGGAACAATTAATTTAACTTTCAAGAAATCAAAGCCATGTTAGTGCAGGAGGAAGGGAGATAGGCATGGCAAGTAAGCCCAAGCCTAACCCCAACCTAACTCAAGGACTGACCAAGAGGGATCAAATGACATTATTTTGTCAAAAATGGCATCGTTTTGTCCCGGTCCATTGCCATCCCTAAAGGGAGATTAAAGAAAATGAAGGAACACTCTGTTCATCTTACAGTACATAATAGAGCTAGCAGCAAAAAGGGAAAGATGGGGAAGAAGAAAAACAAGAAAGATAAGGCCCCAATGATGGTTAATGAGGGTTAAATTCATAAAGAGCAGTGTTGATTCTTCTATAAGAAAGCTGGTCACTTCAAGAAAGATTGCCCTAAGAGAAAGACTTGGTTCAAAAAGAAAGGTAGGTATTGTGTTTTAGAGTGTTTTGAATCAAACCTTATTGAGGTACTTGATAATACCTGGTGGTTAGATGCAGGTGCAACTACTCATATGTCACATGTTATGTAGGAATTCCTTTCAATCTAAACCATAAACGGAACTTAAGAGCTCCTGTAAATGGGTAACAGAATGAAGGAAAAAATACAAGGAATTGGGACATACAGATTGATCTCTAAAAAAAACATATATACAATTTAAACCTAAAAAGAAATATTATCCTCAAAAGAAAAACACATGTCGATGTTGGCTTTGTAAATAAGATGGTCATTACACAAACAATTACCCTCAATGAAATAAAAATAAAAATAAGAAAAATTAACATTTTACATTCAGTCGTTAAATATAATCTTAAACCCATGAATCTGACTAAGAAATAAACTTAACTATCTCTTTACTCTATCAATATGGACTCCAAGACTCCGATTCAATAATTGAATTCAAACACCACTTTTATTCAAGTAATAATTCAGAATAAAAAATTTAATGCATACATGGATACTGAGGCTACTATTTGTATAGCTTCTAAAACACTCTTAAAAAATTGGAAAAAACTAAAAAAAAACCTTTGCAAATTTGAATAGCAGATGGAACCATAAAATCCATTTGGTACGTAAACTACTATAATAAACTCATTGTTGAAAATTATACTTTTATAGTACCTTTTGCTATATCAACAGGAATCAGGATTACCATTAATTTTAGGCAATAATTTTCTAAAATTATATAACCCTTTCTGTCAATATCTACATCATATAACTTTAAAAACACCAGCAATAAACACTTCAAATCAATAATCAATAATTATTAAATTTCCTATATATTATACAACTTATTATCAAAACTTACAATTAGTGAAAGAAAAAATAGATCAATTACAATTTTATTTACTAAATAATCTTACCTTACAAACTAAGATAGAAAAAATAATAGATACAGTTTGTAGCGATAATCCTTTAGATCCTAACAAGAATACCAATAATCAACTCATAGAAATCAAACTTAAAATCCAAAAAGTAAATATTAAAAAAATATATGAAATTAATCAAGATTTGTTGATAAAGCTCAATTATTGAGGACAAAATTTAGTGATGACATCAGCATACAAGACCATAATTTCACAGGAATCTCTCCAGCTCATCAAACAATTTTGACTTAAAAATCTTGAAAAGTGTATTTATGTTACAGGATGTGCTAGAAATCTACTTTCTATTATTAGTAAGTTGGATAAGATAGTTTTTAATTTCAATGTTGGAAATGGTGCTTTTTCTTTATATAAACGACAATACTATTATGGTTCTGGTACATTAATGGATGATTTATATTGTTTTATCCTTGAAGTTAATTATTCTTAATCCATGTTTCTTGTTGAACACAATATTGGTAATAAACATAGTGCACATAATGGACACTCTGCTTACTTGTAGCATTAAAGGTTAGGTCATATATCTAAAAAAAGGGTGATGAGGTTAGTGAAAAGTGAAATCTTACCTCAACTAGATTTTATTGATTGGGACATGTGTGTAGATTGCATTAAAGGCAAGCAAACCAAACATATATCTACAAATTCAACCACATGAAGTACTGAGTTACTTGAATGAATACACACTGATATATGTAGTCCATTTCATGTTCCATATTAGGACAATGAAAAGTATTTTATCACCTTTATTAATGACTATTCACATTATTCTTATCTCTATTTATTGTAAGAAAAGTATCAATCAGTGGACATTCTTGAGGTGTTCATTAATGAGGTTAGAAAGGCAGTTAGATAGAAAGTGAAAGTAACAAGGTCTAATAGAGGCAGTGAATATTATGGTAAATATGATGTGAAAGGACAGTGTCTATGTCCATTTGCAAAACTTAATTGGCACATTTATGCACATTATACAATGCCCAGTACACCACAACAGAATGGTGTGGCTAAAAGCATAATTGTACTCCTATGGATATGGTTAGAAGTATGTTAATTTACACTAATGTACCTTTATCTTTATGGATATATGCATTAAAGATAGTTGCATATCTACTTAATAGGGATCTTAGTAAAACAGTTCCTATGATACCTTATGAATTGTGGACAGGTAAGAAACCTAGCTTGAGGTACCTGTATGTTTGGGGTTGCCCAACAGAAATAAGGATTTATAATCCTCATGAAAGAAAGCTTGATTCAGGAGCCATTAGTGGTTACTTCATGGATTATCTAGAAAAGTCCAAAGGGTACATATTTTATTATCCTAACCATGGTACAAGAATTGTTGAGTCTGATAATGCTATGTTTATTGAAAATGGACAAATTAGTGGGAGTTGGGCACAACAAAAATTGGATATCCAAGAGATTCAGGTGAAAAATATTTCACCCAGTGTCTCTTTTCAAGCTTTTTTTCCTTTTGTTGTATCACAACATACTAGAGCAACAAGTTAATATTCCAAAACTATAAGAAGAGAATGTCAATAATGAACTAGTAAATAATGTGCAAGTCACAAATGGTCAAGTGATACCATAAGAAACAATATTATGAAGGCCTATAAAGGAGAAAAGACCAACTATATTAGATGACTATGTGGTGTATTCACTTGAGCATGAGTGCAACTTGAGCATTGATAAGGACCAGTTATCATTTAAAGAAGCCGTAAAATGTAACAATTCTGAAAAGTGATTCAATGCTATAAAAGAAGGGTTAAAATCTATAGATGACAATCAAGTATGGGAACTAGTTGAGTTACTCGAAGGCTCAAAGCAAGTTGGCTGTATATGGGTCTTTAAGATCAAAAGGGACTCGAAAGGTTTAAAGCTAGACTTGTAGCCAAATGCTATACTTAAAAGGATGACATTAACTTTAAAAAGATCTTCTCCCTAGTTTCAAAGAAGGACTCTTTAATAATTGTTATAGCATCACCAAATAAATGTAAAGACCACTTTATTGAATGATGATTTAGAAGAAGAAGTTTATATGGACCAACTGGAAGGTTTTGTGACTGTAGGAAAGGAAAATATGGTGTTTAATTAAAGAAGTCAATATATAGTTTGAAACAAGCTTCTCGACAATGGTATTTTAAGTTTAATGATATCATTACCTTGTATGGTTTTATAGAGAACATTGTCAATAGGTGTATCTATATGAAGGTTAGGGGAGCAAGTTCATTATTTTGGTACCGTATATTGACGATATTCTTTTGCTTGTTAATGATTTGGGCTTGTTACATAATATAAAGAAATTTCTCTCTAATCACTTTGAAATGAAAGATATCGGTGAGGCATCCTATATGATTGGAATATAAATATTCAGTGATAGAGCACAAGGAATGTTAAGGTTGTCTTGGAAAGGATATATCAATAAATTATTAGATAGATTTAGGATGGAAAAATGCTCAGCAAGGGTAGTTACAATTCAAAAAGGGATAAATTTAGTAAAATGCAATGTCCAAAAAATGATTTAGAACGAATGGAAATGGAATCTATTCCATATGCATCTGTAGTTGGGAGTCTGATGTATATTTAGACTTATACGCAGCTAGTTATGAATTTTACTGTTAGAATGTTAGGCCGATATCAAAGTAATCCTAGAATAGGCCACTAGAAAGCTACAAAGAAAGTATATAGGTATTTACAAGGCACCAAGGATACATGCTCACATACAGGAAATCAAATCACTTAGAAGTGATTGGTTATTCAAACTTAGACTATGCTAGTTGTGTAGACTTAAGGAAATCTACTTTCAGTTATCTATTCCAATTAAAAAGAGAGGCAGTTTCTTGGAAGAGTAGAAAACAGTATGTTATTGCTACTTCTATTATAGAGGTTGAATTTGTGGCATTCTTTGAGGTCACTATTCAAGCATTGTGGTTATGGAACTTTGTCTGAGGGCCAGGTAATGTCTACAGTATAGCTACATCGCTAAGAATTTATTGTGATAATTTGGCAGTTGTCTTCTTCTCTAAAATGACAAGTATTCTAAAGATACTAAACATATGGATTTGAAATACTTATTAATCAAAGAAGTGCTAAAAATATAAAGTGTCAGTTGAGCATATTGGAACTGCTCTAATGGTAATGGATCCGTTAACTAAAGGATTACCACTTAAAAAATTTACCGGTCATGTTAAAAGGATGGACATTATAAATAAGTCCTTGTTAGCATGAGATCATATTATGTATATAAACATGTTTGATCATTTTCTATTATTTTTTGACACTTATGAATTTAATTAAAGTTATGTTTTTGCTTATTTGTTAATTCTCACATTATGTTGTGTACTCGCATTGTTTTATTGTGATGACAAATTTTGTTTTAAGAAAAAAACATTAAAGTTGAGAATTATAGTGTTTCTCGATTACAATTATTTTGAATCGAGTTGATTATATGATACATGAAAAGAGTTATATCATTAACTGACTTGTGACTGTCGTGATCCCATCATTTCAATTCATTTAAGTTTGATGACTTGATAAATTCAATATATGGTGCACACTGACGACTGTTGGATCATCAAGTCGTAATATGGGTCAGGTGAGAGATTGTTAGATTAATTTAATAATCATAACGGTGTGGCCCATATCACTTGGGTTAATTCTAATATAAGGGGGTCTAAGATAATGGCTATGGGGCTTGTAAAGAATATTATAGTCACTAGGCTTTTATTATAATTAAATAATCACTCTTCCCTCTCTCTTTAATTTAAGTTAATAGTTACCAAAGAAAAGATACATTCTCACACCATTGGAAAAGAACGATGAAAATTAGAAGGAGAGAGTGGATAAACTTCTTTGCGTAGAGAAGGTATTTACAAGCAGAAAGATTAAAGAGCTATCATTGTAGACACATATTAAAGATGGACCAAGGTTAGTATTTCTTTCTTTCTCTTATAGCATGAATCCTAATTGAATGGGTTGAATGAGAGAATTCTGGACTCGAAATATTGTCTAGAATATTATAGTCTCCATTTACACGCTCTTTTAGCTATTACAGATTAAGCCTACAACGAAGTTGGCCATTGCATCGACGAGCAAATAACAGGACCATACCATCAAAATGATGAGCCTTCTGGCAGTACGTTTTCTAGAGGGAGCAAACAATACTAGAATGGTCTGCAACAAGAGGCTAAAGAGAAGAGCACCTCTAATGTTTCATTGTTCCCATACTCTCTTCAAACTTGGTTGAATTGGGTCAACCATGTTTTGCCCTCTAATTGAGCTCTCTACCCAAGTCCGACCTGCTTTGATATTGGAGTTTGATAATTTCACCAAGTTTTAGTTTTAGTAAGGATGGACTAAAATTGAAGGGCACTCCGAACCAAATAGGTCATTCTTTATTATTAAACTAGTCACTGGTAAAGTTAGCAACTATATACTTTAATCCTATATCATGGGACTGACTTTTGGTTATTTTGCGGCAAAGATAACTAAAGTGCAAGTGGGATTTAATTTCTCTTTTATAAGCAACTTGAAATAAACATATACAATTATTTCTTTACATCAACATGCCTTTAGCTGCCCAAATCCAAAAATAAGCAGAAGAGTTTCACTAAAAGCTCATTCACCAATGAACTCAAATATCCTTACGGGTAGTAAACTCTTATCTTGCAATCTTAAAATCATCAAACACCACAAAAGAAAAATAGAGGCTCAGTCAGTCACTAAGCCAATCACTTTTTCCTTTCTTCTCTCCTCCTGTTAGATCCAAAGGTTTGAGTTTTGTGTTATACTAATTGGCACTGACTAGTGTGTGTTGGCTTTAGGTACCGACTAAATATTCAATGTCATTTTTTAGTTTTTAGTACCGGCTAGAATCAACCAATATGTGAAATACTGGTTGATCACCAGTTTAATTCAATAATTTCAAAAAAAATTGGAGGATCAATTTATTAAAAATTGAATTCTATTATAAATGTTAAAGGTTAAAACATATCTTCAACTTTTTTGTACATTTATAAATGTTAGAGTCTACTTCAAATTTTAATATAAATATAAGAAAAATGTAGATTCAACCTTATCTTCAAATAATGTTCAGACTAAGGTGGTCTTCTGATATATCACATATCTCTCTGAAATTACAAGGAACTTATTTTAAATCCATTAAGTCACAAGTTAAATATCAAATTTAAACGTCATTCCTTTGTTATGTGCATATTGTAACCCTTTAAGAAAACGTAAATTGTAATGACCAAATTCATCAATTGATCCAGTATTCTCTCACAGCTAGGAGGACTCTCTATTACATAATAAATATCAACTTGGGCAGGTTGTAGTGAAGGGTAATACTACTCTCTAATACGTGCCATGGATCAAAAGAAAGGAGAAAATAAAGTAGATCAATGACAAAGTTTGTATCTTTCTTTGACTGAAAATTTTGAGCGTTGGTGACAACATCACCTTGAGCAACTTATAGATAAAGCTACTTACCAACAATCAATTTAAGCATGTCGTTCGTTAATTTTCAGAAATACTCTCTTTATTAATTACCATAAAAGTTTAGTACACAGGAACTTTTCAAACCCCGCATTTAACGGGAATTTTGGAAATTAGAAGTTGATATCCTTCATTCGAAATTGGTCCCCTATCCTAAAATGGGCCATCAATAGCCAAACCAAAGAAACCAACTCTCCACCTTTGCGTACTTGTTGGGTATGGGCATCGCCCATGATATTTCCAGCAGCATAAGACAACATTTCCACCCAGATCCTACTTAGCTTCTCCCATTTCTTCTTCTTCAGTTTCTGCAACTCTTTTGCTAGCCTACATGCATCTAATAAAAAAGATGCTCTACTGGTCCTATCTGTGTTCACATCAAGAATCTGTTCACAAGCAGCCTTTAAATCTTTCCATCCAAGATTCCTGGATTTGAAAATTTCCTCGGCTTCTTCACAGGCCTTACGATACCTGATCTTACCAATGTCAGCCTCAGAAGTCATCATACCAGGCTGTACAATCAGAAGATACAACATGTAATCTGACAGTATCTTGCTGAACAGCCTCTCGTCGGCGTTGCTGACAAGATCCGGAGTTTTAGCGTTGTAGAGGAGCTCTGTGGCTACGTGCCATAGCAGAAGGCTCTCATCATACGGCACATCAACGACGTATGGCGTTAAATCAGGGCGGTCTTCTGGATCATCCATCAAATCCGGGTTATCTTCTGAATCATTTTCCCCCTTTATGATCCATTCACCTCTTGCAGAGCATATTGTCTCCGCTTTCCCCAGATTAGTTGCGAACCGAGCTTTCCTCTGTAACTCATTGAAAATGAATGTCCATATCTCTTTAGTGAATGGCTCCTTGGACGAATACATTATCTTATCTACAACATCCTTGAAGCCAACTTTTTCGATCAGCCAAAGGCCAACTTGATTGATCAGCCAATCTTTCACGCGGCCCAATGTACGACTTAAAGCACCAGCAGCTATATCAATCCGCCGAATTTTAATAACTTGCTTGAGCGAAAAAAGCAAAAATGCCAAGAACTTGCCCACAAGTTTAGCCACTTTGTTGAGGATTCTGTGAACAAACTCGAAAAGTAGATTGAGTCGCAGAAATTTAGCTGCTATTGAGAGGATGGTGACTCGCCTGACTTTATTTACACCCTCTGGACGACCTTTCAGGCAATATCTTATTAAGTTATAGCCATAAACTGTTTTTGACCACCTCCGAAAAATAAATGGGATATAATCGACCGTGTGAACCAGTGGACGTTTCGTTTTGTCGAAGACATGTTGTATCTCGTATTCGTGTTGACACGACCTCTTGAACTCGATGAATTTGACAAAGAAAGGTTTCGTTTTTCTATAGATGAAATCAGTGAGCACTCTCCACCAAGAAGCGCGCTCTTTGTCAGGCTTGTAAAGAGAAGCCAGCTCTTTGTCAGGCTTGCAAATAGAAGCCATAGTCCAATCAGAGAAAATAGAGATGAGTAAAGAGAATGTGTCGAGTCCTATGGCACCGAACAGCAGAGCATAGGTGACTCCGACATCGAAATCATTATAATAACCATGTTTCTTTACACGAAAACGAAACACCCCAAATGATGTTACAATCGACAAGAAGGCAAGTAAACGGAAAACAATTCCCCAGTAGGAGTGGACAATAACTACTTTTGTGAAAAGAACTTCGTAAATGAAGCTAAACTCTACTTCAATCACTCTTAGAGCATCTTTTGGCTCTAGGCTACAAAAAAATTCTCGACTTGGATTTCGCTCCTCGAAAGTAAAGATTAGATGGACAGTTACTCCCTTCAACAGATTGAACCACCTATAAGCATTTTGCAAAACCTTCAGCTCTTCCAATGTTACTTTTTTAGTCTTTGGGTCTTTAATATCCTGATCAGGCTCTGGCATATCAATGATTTCAGCAAGATGTTCAGCAACTTTCTCAGGCTCTGGCATATCAATGGTTTCAGTAGGATGTTCAGCCACTTTGTTGGAAACATATACCTCCACCATAGATTCTCGAAACCTATCCATGCTAGCAAGATACAAAGACCGAATCCTCTCCAAGTACTTGATAATCCAGCCAAAAACATGAGAAACGTTGGTATCATAACCTTGTTTGTAGGAAATGTTTGAAGAAACACATACCCTGTAGCTACAGCCTTGATTATCAAAGCCAACAAATGCCTGAGCCAAAAAGCATTATCTTCGAGAGCAAAAGCAGTGATAGTGTCAGGACCACCGAGGTGAAATAAAAGGAAGGGTGCCCAAAAAGCCAGAAGGTCCGAGTTTTCCTTTGGAGCAGTTTTGTCATTGCTATATGAAGTTTCGTTGATTTGGCTATAGGAGATTAGGCCTACAGCGAAGTTGGCCATTGCATCGGCAAGCAAGTAACAGGACCATACCATCAAAATGATAAACCGTCTGGCAGTGCGTTTTTTGGAGGGAGCTAACAACACCAGAATGGTCTGCAACGAGAGGCTAAAGAGAAGAGCACCTCTGAGGTTCCACTGTTGCCATACTCTCTTCACACTTGGTAGAATCAGGTCAACCATGTTTTGCCCTCTAGCTGAGCTCTCTGCCAAGCCCGAACTGCTCTGGTATTGAAGTTTTATAATTTCGCCAAGTTTTAGTGTTAGTAGTGATGGACTGAAATTGATGGGGCTGACTTTTCGGTTCACTTTTCCCTTTTTCTCTTCCCCTCCTATATTGGATTCTAAAATATCCCATCCATCTAATAAATAGGGTTGGGAACAGCAGATTTGGTGCCCGGAGGGACGTACTCTTCCTGGAATGCTTTTGTGGCCAGGCTGTTATCATATGACCTTTTTTTGTTTGGGACAAAATCTTCTGTCTAATTTTATGGTGTCTTATTTTGTCCATTAAATCTCAACCATTTATTTATATAGGTCTCGCGTGAGTCCTGTATAAATAAATGCGAGGCGGAACAAAATCTTATGTCCAATTTTATAGTGTCTTAATCTGTCCCTTAAATCTCAACCATTTATTTATGTGAGTTCTGGTGGGTCTCGCATAAATAAATGCAGAGTCTATATAAATAAATGACTAAGATTTATAAGACAGAATAAAACGCTATTAAAAGAAGATCATGTCTCTTCCAGTTCTTATGATTTTTATTTTTAGACTCTGCCATGTTGGAGATGATCTCCTTAACTATATCTTTCTACTTTTGATCTACAATGTCCATCACGGACGAAGAAGAGGTCGGCTATCAAAGTTGGTTATTTGTTTGACTTTGTTGGGGTTCTATAGTCAATGCATAGGATCGTGCTTTGGACCCAAAGTTCTCAGTTTTCTACAATATTTGTCGGTTTCACGTTTTGCTTTCTTGTCTTCTATTGGACCCAAAGTCTAAGCTTTCTTGTATGTTTCACTTTTTCCTTACTTCCCTCTCCCTGCTGGACCCAAAGTTCTGAGCTTGGTACAATAATGTTCGGTACCAACTAGTATTTGCTGGTACTTTGAGAAAATTGGAGAACCAATTTATCCCAAAAAGAAAACTTAAATCAGTAATCCCCCGTAATGCAGTCCAAAGTCTCCCTCGCCCTAATGTTCTTCGTCGCCTGTGTTGTCTACTGCTACTCACTTTCTGTCTCTGCCTTGTAGTCTAATATGCATTCAGCAATATGCTCAACACCTCTCATTGACACCACCTCAGTCTCCACAATCCTCACAAGTGCACAGCTCGTCCTTCCAGTCCTCTACAATCCACACAGGTGCACGGCTCGTCCTCCCAGTTCGCCTTTGTCCTCTATGGTCCACACAGGTGCACAACACGTTACGTAGGCTTACTATTACAAACTAAAGACTATGAGTTGTATTTGACTCGGTCAAAATATAAAGCTAAATTATATTTGAACTCCTTTGGATAGCTTTATTACGATTGACATTTAAGTATGTCAATGGATCGGTTAGGCTCAAGTCGTCGATGGCCTAACTCGGTCCATAGAAAATATTTACAGGCAGACCTAACCCACAACTTGTGCAGGCTGAAATGGCCTAACCTGTGGCTCAGCCTGTCTATGCTGAAAACAGCCTGTAGCTCGTGGGCGAGCCGAGACCAGCTGACCCATGGTCATGCCCATGGCCAGGGTTGTTGAGTCTACTTGGGCCACAGGCTACCCGTCGAGCCTGAGTCGACTCGAGTGTTTAATATATTTTTAAAATTTTTGAAGACAATTTTAAAAAATTGTAGTTGTAATTTTTAAAATTCATAAATTATAAATTATAACATAATCATTTATAGTAAAATGTAAAATGAAATTAACCATAAATTATACAAAAATATTTATATAAAATAAAAGATATAAAATACTAACCAATTTATATTTATTAAAAATATATAACAATGATAATGTTGTCATAATTATTCCCTGTAAGTTAATTTAAACTTTTTATTTTATTTTTCATATTTACATAATATATACATTATGCATATATGTATTTATATTAATCTTAA
>JANIIA010061727.1:0-10858 GCA_027478495.1 Erythroxylum alaternifolium
TAAACAATGCTCACATGTAGGTAGATCTACTTGACTTAGATTACCTAAAAGTCCTTCTTTAGCTAATCGACTGATTCAATTTTGACCAATATGACATAATATAACATGCCACAAAGTTGCATCATTATTGGAATTACTAGATGTAAATAATGAATAACTAATATTATTATTTTCCTTAATCATATCCAGTACTATGAAACCATTACATAAAAAAACCATAACCATAATAAATAGATCTAAGATACAAATCCATTACACCACCGTGGAAATTTATAGTGAAACTAAGTCTAACCAATATTAACACATATAAAAGATTCCTATGAATTTGAGGAGCATATAATACTTCATGTAGGATAACGGGTCGCCCTCCACACATATCCAATTTATGTGTACCAATTTCTTTTGCAGCAACTCTGGAATTGTCACCTACATAAAGCCACCAATTGTCATGTAGGAGTTTACGAAACTCAATGAAGGCATCTCGATCCTTCGCTAAATGGTTTGTTACTCCTAAGTCTGCAATCCACAAAAGATGTGATTCTGTTAGAAAAACAGAACAAGAAACAATCACAGAACAAATGTTTGTACTATAAAGTTGTACCTTCTTGTGCTCGGTATAATCTCGAGCAAAATGGCTCTTATGAGCACAATTATAGCACTTCACATGTTTCATGTTCTTCTTCTTGAAGGGACGCTTTCTCTTTCCACGTTGGTTCCATTTTTTTCTTCTTGGATTCCTGACGAGAGTGGTTGAATTTCTTATCCTTCTTCCACTCATGTCCACCATGATGCTTGTGTTTCTTGTTCATAGCTCTATGTGAGCTAGAACTAACTGCATATGCCTCAGAAGACATCTTTAAGGCTTCAAAATTCTCTTCCTCTAAGATGAGATGCCTCGTAGCATCTTCCATTGTCTTGATGTTCTTATTATGAGTTTGGTACATCTTCATATGCTCCCAACTCTGAGGCAGTGAACGAATCACAGCTTGTACTTGTTGCTCACCAAAAAGCTCATGACCAACATCACATAACTCACTTACCATGTTGGATATTTGCCTCAGATGCTTTTGCATTATATCATCTGGGCTCTTCTTATAAGTATCAAACTTAATTGTAAGTGACCTCACTTTGGTCACTGACGCACCTCCAAAATGAACAGCTAATGTGGACCACATGTCCTTTGCAGTTTCAAATTTATGAAACTCTTGTATGATATCATTATCCATGCTACTCAACAACGTGATGTGAGCTAAAAAGTTCTTCTTTTTCCATAATTCATATGCACCACAGTCCCTCCTATACTGGGTCGTAGTGCCCTCCTCAGGAACTTCCATGGTTAGGTTTAATGGTTCAAGAGCCTCTTGCTCCTCCAGCATATATTGGATTTTCATACTCCAGATTTCATAATTATCACCATTGAGTTTCTCACCCCTATTGAGTTCAGCAACAATATTCTTTGATGCAATATCAATTTTGAAACACTAAGTTTCTATAATAAGAAAGAAATATATATACATGTTAATGTCATATTAATCGTTCATAGAGTAAATAATTCGATCACAATTGCTTATAAAATCAAAAGTCCACTAATGTGTTCAATCATCATTCATACAACAATCGAATCCTAATTACCTTACTCTAGAAGAATTCCTTTATGATATACATGTAAACATATTACAAAAATATCAAGACTTAATTCTTATAAAACAACATATTGCATTAAATATGCTATAACCTACGAACATTCTATAGGTAACAAACCTTACGTGAAAATGAGTTCACAAGTTCGTGTCACACTGTTCACAAAGCTCGATGTACAATAGCTCTTACTATTTCCATTGGAAGACCTATATTATACAAGGTCCTAATCAACTTCTTTCTACTCATCTCTTTAATAAATGTCATCACTAACAAATTATAAGTCTTCTCATTAGGCATATTATTCCAGAGCATTCGTAACAGTTCGTCTTGAGATTGAGGTAATGTTGCAAGCAAAGTCATCCTTGCAACATTTGCATAAGCTAGATAACCTCCAAAGTATAACTCTTGCATCATGCTATTAATTGAAATAACATGTTGTGTTAGACCGTCTCCAAGCATTAAACGCATGTTAACTAACTGTACATACATGCTGCTAATATCTCTTCTGTGCCTCACATCGAATAAGCTTAGGCGTCTGCTTAATAATAAGCGTGTTCTTGAAAAATAAATTTTCAGGAATCAGAAGAGTGTACAAAATAAACAAATTATTTTGTCTAACACATAGCAAAATCATGCTCATAGAATAGAAACAATTTAATTTTATTAGCAATTTATTGAATTAATCAAATTATGCTGTTAATATCTAGTCAATTAGAAACTTATTTCTAATCTGAACATATTCAAATATGAATAAGTGAAATTGAATTAGAAACTTATTTCTAATTTAAATTATAATTGAACTAATCAATTTATCTTTGTTTAATTAGAAACTAATTTTTAATGAAACTCCTATTTAATTTCAACTAAACAAATTAGTATTGATTTAATTAGAGAACAAATGTCTAATTTTAATTCAAAAAAAATAAAAAAAATTTAAGTTTATTTTAACTAAACAAATTAGTTTAAATTAATTTTTATTAAAAAAATAATTTATTTTAATTAGAAACTAATTTAACTAAATTAACTAGTTTGTATAAATTAGAAAACTTATTTCTAATTAATTCTTTATGTTACAGTTAATTTAAACCATAAATATAGATATTAAGGTCTAGCCCAACCTCAATGTGATTATTAAGGCCTAAGCCTTCAATCCTATTGAAAGAAAGTCATATATTATGGGTCCAAGTTATAGCCCATAACGCATCACATAGACATGGCCCATTCATTATTTGCTGGCCTAAAAAAAAGGAGTTCTTATCACTTTAGATCACAAAAACTTTAACCCTTTCTCTACATATCATTACAGCCCAAAAAATTAAAAAAAACACAGCCCATTGGTTACAAACACATGTAACATTTGATTGAGATGTCACGTGCCTCTTCTTTGGTTTCAAGAGGAGACGTCTTCTTCCTCCTCTTCTCTGCGGTTATGATATTTTTTTTAAAAATCTATTCTGGTTTTTAATGGCAGTGGAACTGTTGCTCTCTTAAAAAACAACTCAAACCCTATTCAGTCGAGAGTTGCTATCTTGGTGTTACAGAAAACGTATTTTGTATCTTAAAATAATATACGTAATCTAAATGAAGATAATCGTACAATTTTTTATAACAGATAGATATCCTTAGTAAACTAATTTGGATAACGTTTTATACAAAATGTTGACCATTTCAAGTGCCAAGAGTTGTGATCATATAAGTAAGGATAAGTCTTGAAAACTAAATCATCGGGGAACAGCAACAAAAAAAATTCTAGAGAGACAAGTAACGAGAGAAAGAACAAACAAAACAATTCTTGTATAATATACATAAATATCTCCATATGACCCCTAAAAGTCATAGTTATGAACGGAATTCAACGTTTTGGAGTTTTTGTAATACAATGCAGAAGTCATAAACTAACTTTAGAAGACAGGTTAACTTCAAATAACAGTGCAAAACCTGATGACAAATGGATATAATTATGCACAAATACTCAATAGCCAAAGTTTCATACATATTTCGACATCTTGATGTTAGCACGCATATATAAAAAACAAAACTATGCTCTGATACCAATGTTAGATTAAATAAGATAGAACGTCATCACGTAGATCATGTTAAATAGGATCTTTCCATATGCATACAAAACAAAAAAATTACGTACTTGAATTCTAGTTTTAGTTTCACCGGTTAACGAACTTTTCTGCAAACCTTTTTTTTTTATTCTTGTTCTTCGTGTGTAAAATAATGTAAAAGAAGAAACACACACAAATGTCTCTATTCTTTTTGTTCTTTGTTTTTTTTTTAAAAAAACTTAACTACTTTTGATAGTTATTTAAAGAACAATAACCATAATATCCCTCATGGGTGTATAATGATTCATTAGTAATGCAGGTGGAGTTATCAATTTTATGGAATATAGATGGAATATGATTAAGGGTTTCTAAGATTTGAAGGAGATATTACTGGAATCCAATGCAACTTTTCACCTTATTCAAGCATAAGCTACATATTGTTTCTATGCGTATGCCTCATCTTAATGTTAACCGTTAGAGCTTCCAAATTCTATAAGAAAAAAAATGATTGAAAAGTTAAAAAATTTCTAAACTTTCATACAAAAAACAACTTTGATTGATTGAAGCAATTAATGCAAGTTCAGGGCATTCTACATGAGTTATTGCGTAAAACTTGTTAGACCCCACATTTTGACAAATCGTCAAAATACATTATTGGTTTTTTTAAGAATTGATTGATTTTTTTAAAAAACTGATCGATTTATTATTTAACCAGCAAGTTTCTTCTTATAAGGGGTAAATAGAAATTGGATAGGAAATTAAGTTGGTTTATATTTATTTTGGTTGGTTTGTTCAATTCGATCCGGTTTTAAAAATATTGGTAATTTTTAAAACAATGATCAAGTATCACATACTTTGTATTTGGTAAATTTAAATTTTATATTAATATGGAAACTTAAAATTTTTACTCTTACGTAGTATTAACGTACTCTAATAAATGGACTGTAAATTTGAAATAAAAATAATTTGGTGTAATTTAAATCAAACTCGATATCTTTTGTTTTATCACGATTGTGTTGAAAGTTTCCGTTCAAATGAAGATGTGATTAAAAGTGGAGTGACATCATATAAATTGGGGCCCAGAACTAAAGTTACAGTATATTCAAGTCCTTCCAAGTACATCATCACCTGATCCAATTTCGTTCAATTAATACGCCACAAAACAAGACTCTGCCTAACTGTCCCACTTTGTCATTTCCGACCCTATATCACTAATGTACATACAGAGATGTCAAGTCGGATCAATCCAGGCTGCTCCTACCTTAGCCAGATTTCAGATTATGATGGCGTATGACCTAACGGGTCAGAACAAGTCAACCCGTAGCTCAGCCTTACAAACATCACCATTAGAAAGGGATGAGGTTCGTCAATCCTATTTCACGCAATTTTATCCATATACTTATCTAAATTTCATTTAAGTCCTACATATTTATATAGATAAAATTGTATAGAATAGAATCGGTGGTATAGAAGATCTGGTTCCATTTGAAAGTGGCAACCACCGCACACCTGAAGTCGTCAGCATCGACCTCCACCGTCTGGTGGTTCCACACACATCAATGCCATTATCACATCAACAATCACTGTGGCTGTATTCCACGTATTCCACGTGAACCATCATCCAAGAGGAGACCCCACCGATCGCACCATCACAGCCATTGAAAACCAATAGGTCCACCTCTATATCCTGCGTCTCCAATGTGCACCCGCATTACGCTACATCACATGTTTTATTTTACTTTTTTCGGCATACAGAAATGTAGGCTGTCGGAAATATATGGAAAAAAAATAAAATTTTACTTAACCCAAATTGAGCCTCTTCAAGGAAACACAAGTTACCTCCCTCTCTCTCTCTCTCTTCTTATATTTTGGAAGCTTCTTAAGCTACGTTAAAGTTTAAACACTTTGCAACTCCAAAATACTTATTTTAAGTGAAGAAAGAAAGGGAGAAAAACATGTGTCGTCTCCTCTCCAATGAAACAGGTAGCTGAAAAGCGTCTTTAGCTGAGGGTTATTTTAAAATTGAGCGACAGTCGGTGAGGTTAGAGGAGGTGTTGGGAAATGGCGGCTGCGAATCCACAGCCACTACAGTCGGGTCCTTACAACGACCACGCAACGCCGCCGATACAGATCGACGACGACGGCCCGTTCGAAGATGGAGACACTATGGATGATTTAGAGGATAATTCGGCCCCTATGAACGTGGCGGAGCATCATGTTGGAGGTGGAGTAGTTATGACGTCGAGGACGGGTGAACTGACTCTCTCTTTCGAAGGAGAGGTTTATGTTTTCCGTGCTGTTACTCCTGAAAAGGTCTGCTTTTGCTTTGTTTACTTTTTATTTGATATATTGCAAATTTTTTCATGTGTTTTCTTCTTTCTCCCCCCGCATCGTCAGGGATTAGTTTTTGGATTGCTTGTTTTACTTATAGTCTGCTCTTTGGAGCTTATTGAAATTGTCTTTTGTTAATCATAGAAGATAGGTGTTTGACTTCATGTACTGTAAAAATGTTGAAGCAGAACACATATTTGCTAATTCTTTTCTTCAAGAGCTCAGTTGCCCTTGAGTTTATAGAACATCAAGTTGTTGAAAGCGTCTTATGCTTGTCCTTGACAAGCAGGTGAAAGCAGTGCTTTTGCTTTTGGGAGGACGGGACGTCCCCACTAGAGTAGCGACTATCGATATGCAATGTGATCAAAATAGCCGGGTAAATCATAAGATGAGTTTTTAATGTGATTAACCTCTGTTCTTATTAGGTAATATAATAAGTTTTCTCTGCTATACTTGCAGGGGATAAGTGATAGTCCAAAGCCTTCAAGCTTATCACGAAGAATAGCCTCTCTTGTTAGGTTCCGTGAGAAACGTAAGGAGAGATGTTTTGAAAAAAAGATAAGATACACTGTACGAAAAGAGGTGGCACAGAGGTACTAGGCAATCACAACTATCTCATTTATTATTTTTCCAATGGCCTATTAACCTTCTGGAAAACTGAGCAATTGGAAGCTTGGTCCTTGACTCCATTCCTATTTTGTAGACATCCAAGATAGGAATATTTCATCTTGGCTAGGAATAGTTCATCTCGACTTTGAATAGTCAAGACTAAGAGCTTTTACCCTATTGCTATTAGTGTATGTAGGCTATTGGGCGGGTAAAAGAGAGAGTACACCGCAACGCTAAAATCTTTCAAAAAGTGAAAAATGACAAGATATTTGATGTCAGTGTTTTCTCTTGAATGTTTCTAATAACATCTATTTTATGCCTACATTTGGCAGCTGCAAGGATATGTTGGAGTAACTAGACCTTTTTTAAGGGTTTTCTGGGACTGTGCTGGAACTTTGAATCTGCTAAATTCAAGTTCCTTTAAGCTGACAACTTTTCCTTCCATGTTTTTTTTTTCACATCAGGATGCATAGAAGGAATGGGCAGTTTGCATCTTTGAAAGAAAGTTCAGATGTTTCAAGTTGGGATTCTCCCCAAGGTTGCCCTCAAGATGGCACTTCTAGTCTGGAAACTGTGTGAGTTGTTACCGTAGTCTGGCTTTGGCCGTTTTGCACTGTGTAGGAATTTTAGTCATGATATCTTATGTTGACACAATAATTTTGTTCGACTTAATAAGTTTGGTGATATCTGTTTGAAAATTTTGCTATTTTGATGAGATGTTACTTCTTAGTGATTTTCTTTCTGTCTCTGCAATATTTTCTAGTATTCGAAGATGCCAACATTGTGGTGTTAGTGAAAGTAATACGCCGGCGATGCGTCGTGGACCGGCGGGGCCAAGAACTTTATGTAATGCATGTGGTCTCATGTGGGCAAACAAGGTTCGTTTCTTTAGGATTCAAACTAGTTTTCCTGTAACATTCAGCAATGGTGTTATCTACATGACGTTGTGATAACTTTAGCACCAACCTGAAGGGATTATATACTTACGTATGGTGGTAGGAGAAGCTGTTTGAGTTGCATTTGCTGTTTGCCAGAACTCACGAACTCATAATCACAGAAATTTTAAGTCAGAACTCACGTACTCATAATCACAGAAATTTTAAGTATTTCTGAATTGGATTCAAGAAAATGTGCGAATGAATATTTTATCTCCTTGCTTTTATGGTTTTTCAAAAGAAAGTTGCTAGTTTTTATACTTGGATCTTGTCCATAACTTGGTTATCTGTGCAAGCCAATTCTTTGTGCTCATTCAAGATACTAGTGACAGAGACTTTATTTTTCTTGCTCAAAGTATCTATCGAACTTAATATTTGGTCCTTTTTATAATGAACTTGTAAACTGCGGAGTACTTTTTTCAGCTAAAATGCTCTTGCTCTTTTGAGGGTCTAACGTTTTTCAACCATAATGGATTTTAATGTATTTCATCCACCTTTAAAAACCACATGATTTTTAAACAGAGCCAAATTTCGGGTTAAAGACACTGTTGTTGACGTTTTGTTAGTTTGTTTCTTCTAGATGTAAAGGATAACATGTGCAGATTTAGAACTTCTAAATTCTGTCATATGATTCATTTCTAATTGATCTTCTTTTTAATTTCTGATTTATGTAGTTCTGTGTTTCTCCTAACCTGATTTTCTGTTGCTGAATGTGCAGGGAACACTAAGGGATCTGAGTAAAGGTGGAAGAAACCTTCCTCTGGATCAAATTGAACCTGTATGTGTCACGAGTAATAGCTATAAGTTTTGCTTTATGATTCTTTCTTCAGTTCCTATTGCTACTTGGATGAATCGTGATTTGCTATTTAAACATTGCAGTGCCATTATCTTAACTTGATTATGTTGTCACTATTTTCGTATGGGACTAAGTTTCAATATGTCATGGCTTTCCATGAACTAGTTTTGATTGACAGAACTTATGGTTGTTGTTGTTCTCCATGTTAAGTCTTATGGTTTTAATTATTAATGAACTCCTCGGTGCTTATAGTTCAGTCTCTGGTGTCAGTGCTGTGATTGATCTCACTATATAATCTTTTATGAGATCTGCAGGGAACTCCTATCGATGTCAAACCTTCAATCATGGAGGGAGAAATATCTGGCCACCAGGACGAGCAGGTACTAGACTTTTCCTACCCGTTGCAATTTTCTTGTTACCAAAGTGAGGAATTGGTCCTCTAAGTTAATTTCTGGGATTTACAGGGAACTTCTGAAGATCCTTCTAAGGTTGTTAGTGAAGGTTCCAAGAATCCCTCCAATCTAAATCAAGAAGTATGCTTCTGATCCTTGATTTCACATCATGAGTTCTGAACTCAGCTTGCATTCTGATAAATGTGTTTCATACCATATAACCTTCATTCAGCATCTCTGGTTGCGTTGGTTTGGCGCAAATTAATTAGGTTCAGAGTTATTGCACTTACAAAATTAGGTTCATGATTGTAGATAAGTAGAGTTATTTGTAAATATATCTTGAATATACTTCGACAGAATCTTTTCTTATTCAACATATCTTCTCATGAGTGTCTATAAGCTATCAATAAATGATATGCATCAGAATATTAAAAATATCACGGAAACTGTGATGATATTTGCAGGAACCACCGGTTGAGCTTACTAATCTTTCAGATACAGATCTCGACATTCAATCTAATTTTGATTAGAAGCTGTGATCTGCTTCCCTCGCTAACTGGGGGAGATTGAGGAATTTATGGACGCACACTATTCTGTGTTTCAATTTGTAAATAGCAAAGGATTTGACATTATATACAACTTGCAGTCATGATCTCTTGATAGCGGAAGATGTGATGCACCTTGTCACCTGGTTCCAGATTACCAGGACGACACCCTGTTTCTTTTAGTGCTGGATCTTGTTTCTGTATGATTTAAACAAGTATCTCCTAGCAAGTTTAGGAAGTACATATGTGATTAATTCATTAGGCTGTAGCTAGATTACAATGTACTCTGGCGTTGTCTTTTTTAGGTTGATGAGCATGATGAAAATAATTGTACTAAAGCTTTTCTTATGTTCAGTTACCAGCTTAGAGTTCACTCTTGTACTAATTTTTTTTTGAAGTGATGAAGTTAATAAAAAAAGAACATTGACTGCTAATTTTTCATGTTTGTAGTTGATAGCTACTAAATCTCATTGATTTAATACCATTCAAGTATAGAGTTACACTACTTAAATACTTTATCTAATGTATTTTTCCTAATTGTTTGCTTAAATTTAGTTCTCTTAGACATTATGTATTATGTTTTCTCTTAGACCGTAAATTGTAATATCATTTAGTATCAAAGCATCGTTTCTAGTTTATAGTGGCATCGGTGGAGGACACACGCAGTCAAGAATTAAAAGGATTTGAAAAGACTATTTGAAGCGTGTAAGATTTAGTGTAGTGATCATGATGTCAGTGTTTGGATTATCCTACGGTATTGATCAAAAAATAAGATGTAAATACAAAATATCAGTTAAATACTGAGTTATGTTATAAATTTAGGATTAAATTGAAAAACGTTATAATTGTTCTTAACCTTAAGCCCCCTTGTCACATTGTTATCCTTGTTCTCATTAGTAGGAGATGAAAAGCATGTACCTTTCTCCCTTATTAAGTCCTATGTTCAGCTTGCATTTGATGTTATTTTGAAGAATACTTTTGAAGATGATGAAGTAGAGGCCAACAAGAATCATCTGTTGTACAAAGAAGCTGTCATTAATATAAGGAGTTGTGGATTACAGAATAATCAGATGGAATGAGTCGCAAGGTGTCTGTTGCCTCGAAGTTTGTCCTTGATTGTTTGAGCTATCTGCCATCACAATTTCACGGATTTAAAGTTGATCTGCTGCTCTCTGGGATGCGCTCTATGACCATAATGAAGCATGCCCCTTTACAAAATAGAAGAAAGGCTTATGCTTGGTGAGATCGGATTATCTATTCGAATAATACAGTGGATTGATGACAGCCATGCTTCTTGTAACGAAGGAATCAACAGTATTCACAGCAGAAGTATCCCATGATCAGAAATACACATACAGGCAAATCAAATACAAGAATCGAAACAAGACAAACCTGTTGAAGCACAGAATCGATAACTGATTTTCTTTCCACAAAAAACCTTCTTTCCGCAAATCTTCTTATCCTTACAGTCTTCTGTCGTGTAACCTTAATTGTTTCTGTAATCCTTATTTCTGGGTGGGCAGAAAGAATGTATCATATGTTTTCAAGAGAGTTT
>JANIIA010061797.1:0-10855 GCA_027478495.1 Erythroxylum alaternifolium
GCTGATTTAGTTTTAGGGATTGCTTTTGAACTATTTTGTCAAAACTCCTATTTTGTTGAATTGAATGAAGTTGTCTTTAATAATTGTTGTTTTAAATTGTTATCTTGCAACAAATTGAAAGAGTGAGTAAGATAAATTTGTGTAGGATTGTACAACAAGAGTTGGCAACCTATAAACTTACAATTATAACGTTAATTGAATAGTTAAAAGAGGGATCTCGATTAGTCAATTGATCACCCATAAGATAGTTTAATAACTAGTTGAATGGGTTGAGTCATTGGGTAGGTTCAGAGAGCGTCCAATTGATTCCATTAAATTCGATTAATGACAATTAATTACACTTTAAAAGAGGGTAGTTATTACATTTAGAAATCTAGGGTGAGACACAATTCAATTAATAAAAT
The DNA here is from genome assembly GCA_027478495.1 of Erythroxylum alaternifolium. Lineage (NCBI taxonomy): Eukaryota > Viridiplantae > Streptophyta > Magnoliopsida > Malpighiales > Erythroxylaceae > Erythroxylum > Erythroxylum alaternifolium. Next base: position 405 of record JANIIA010061797.1, read on the forward strand.
AGGAGGGAGACAAAATAAGAGCAAAAGTAATCTCTAGTCTTTAGATTCTTGAATTCTGATTTTTCTGCACGTTCGTGTTGTCTATTGTTTTAAGTTAGTCTTTTAATTTTAATTTAATTTTCTAGATTTTTTACTTTTAACAATTTCGTTTCTTAAACAAATTTTTATCTAAATTAGGTGGTGTTTCGGAATCAATCCTTGTGGGATTGATATCTACTCTTTTAAGCTACAAGTTATGACCTGTTCACTTGCTGTTTTCGAGCGTAGAATAAGTAGATACGTTTTACCATCAACAAGTTTTTTGCGCTGTTTCCAGGGATTAATTGTTTAAGAGTTTTTGATGCTTTTCTTTGTGTATTTGCAAGTGAATACAAGGAACACGCAAAGATAATCAAAATTTGGTAACATATCAATACATCTTAGAATGAGGAATGATACATTTAAATAGATAGATGTCAAGAAGAAATAAAAAGAACAATAATGGAAGGCAATTATTATAGGGACCAAAGAACTTTTGCAAATTACAGTGAGGCACAGTATGGTTAGGGAAGTACCAATTCTTATTAGAACAGGTACACTACGGAATAGTAGAACCACTTAGATTTTTATTGGTCCAACAATGTAAGCACTCACATAGGACATCAAGAGCTATTTGAATTTCAGCAAGATCGAATTGGAACGATGGAGAGTAAGTTGGACAAGTTTATGGAGATGTTTGGTTCCAAACTAGTAGCTCAAGAAGAGAATCATAAGAGGATGTTTTTCAACCAGGAGGAAAGTTAAAAGAGACTGAAAAAGAAATTTGATCAAATTCTTAAAAACCATGTTGCTTCTATTCATAACCTGGAAATTCAAGTAAGACAACTTTTCTGTGAATTTTCGAAGAGAAGTGTGGAAGAATCTCTGAGAAATATGGAATTGCATCAACAAGAGCAATATGAGGTTATCACACTTAAGAATGAGGAAGAGCTAGAAGAACCAGTGGAACACCATGCTGAACCTTACTTTATTGAGGAATAAGAGATGAAAAAAGAGATTGAAGAAAAGAATGCCAACCCTCCCTATTATTCATTAGTTCTTAATATACGAACGGTGAACATAAAAAAATCTTAGGTAGATGTTCATGAAAGGAATTCCATCTTTTGGATTGATGATGATCAAGAGACATTCAATATGAATGATGTATTTAAGAATCCGAAGGATAGTAGCTCATTCAGGATAACTGGTGTGCTCAAATCTTCTGAAGAGCAAAAGGACGAAGAACATATGACAACAGACATCGAGTTTAAAGAAGTTATGAAAGTTTCTGTTTGCGTAGTGGAAGAAGTAGAGGAGACGAAGGTGATTAAGGAAGAAAGAGAGCAACTCACCTTTGTGTAGGAAAAACTGTTGGATTTAATGGAAGATTCAGGGAGTTTTGTTATTCCTTATTATATTGACAGTTCACTTGGAAAAAAGTTATTATTGAGCTTAATCATTTTTCATAATGTTATCCATATTTTCCTTTTGATTATTTTACAATTTGTAGCTTACTTATAGGCTACAAAACCATTGTTGAATAAAAAAGATAGAAGCAAGTCATTTATAATTAATCCTGGCTGAGTTTCCAAGGAAGAACATTGAGCTACCAGCATTAACAGAAGCGTTGCATGGGAGGCAACCTATAAGATTTTATTTTCTTTTGATTGTCTTTGTTTATTTGTTTACTTGATTTATTTAGTTATGATCATGTTTGATTTGAATTTGATTGATGTTAATTTGGTTTTTGTTAGAATTTCAATTTGTTTTCTTTTCAAAATTCTTGTTGATGATCTTAATTTGATGTGTTTGTCGGTTGTGGGATCATGGAAAAGTAATATTAAGCTTGGAAGAAGGTTTAGATTTATGAGAATCACCAATTCCCACGAGCGTAGGAAGGCTCTCCAGAAAGTTTCTAGAGAGGAAACCTACGATTGTGCGTGGGAAGGCTCTCCAGAAAGTTTCTAGAGAGAAAACCTACGATTGTGGGAATTGTGGTGATTCCCATGATCGTGGGAAATCTCTCCAGAAAAGTTTCAGGAGAGTAATCCCCTGATTGTGGGAATTCCATTTGGAGGGAAACTTAAAGTTTCTGCCCCCTTTTCTTCTTTCACCTATTCTTTAAAATTTCACTCCATCTCTCTCTAACCCACGAAATTGTTTCTTCCCACTCTCTAAAACTCTTCATTTTCCTCTAGATTCTTGGTATTTTCTTAATCTTTTTACATTAATCTTACAATTCTTTTATTTTTTCATGCATTAATCATAAAAAAACATAAGGATTTAGGTAAGATTTTTCTCTCTCTCTCTCTCTTAAATACAAATTTCACTCAATTTTTTTCTCATTTTTGTAGATTTTCTTCTTATAGTGGCACCAAAGAAGATGATGGCTTAGAGACCAACTGAACCGATCGATGAACTGTGCTGTGAAGTCTCCGGTGAAGGTAAGCGCAATTTAATGACAGCTTACCGTTATCTATTTCCAATTTACTTAGAGGAAGAAGGTACACATTTTTGTGACCTTAGAGCTAGAGAATTAGTCACTCTTAGGTATTTTGATTTGAAGTGTTAGAAAACATAGGAGTACAGTGAAAAATTAAGCAATTAGATGCAAATATAGGGTGGAATAGGTTTTTTCGGTGTGAAGTACCCATTTATCCTATGATGACCATAGAGTTTTTCACCACTATTAGATATAACCCAAAAATGGATGTTTTCTGGTTTAGGTTTTTCAGTGATGTTTACAGACTATATGATATTATCACACATGGTCTGTTTGAATTGTCGAATACTAAAATTATAGGTGATCACATTGATTTTAATGTTGACAGTTATTGAAAAACTCTAACAGGTGAGGAGCATTTTGACTCACGTAATGCATCTAATTTGTTAATCCGTAGTGCCGAACATTTACTTTTGCACAAATTTATATGTTTAACTGTATTTAATAAAACTGAAAGAACCAAATGCTCGATAAAAGAACTTTTCTTTTTATGGTGCATGGATCAAAAAGTTAAAATTAACATACCTTTTAGAATTTTTTGGTCAATAGTGAGTGTTTATCAATAAAAAGAGTTCATATTTTAGAATGACGCATGTTTTTACTACTTTAGCCCGTTATTACAAATTTAATGTCGAAGAGGTGCGTACAACGCCACACGATATGTTTGACATATTGTATTTGAGGCGATCTGAGATTTTGGAAGTCCAGTCTGTGGAACTCCACAATCCTCAGACGTGTGTTATAGTAAGGAATAGGAGGGCTAAGATACAAACACAAACTAACCCTCCATATCCTGAGCAACTCTGGAGCCAGAGGAGGAAGCAGTAGAAGTAGAACGCAATGCATCAGTGACGGTCGACCGATATCAACAAATTCTCGACTAGATGGCTGCCAATCAACAACAGATGACATCCTAACTAAATTAACTTGGCACCCAAATGAGGTAAGTCTATAAGGGGCAACGCAGCTTGAAGAAGAGGTTCCTCAACTTCTATCGGAGGAACAATTTGAATCTCCTTCACCAACATCATCGCCACCATCATCTGAATAACCTTTTCTTACCCTTTTACTTTTTAATTTTGTTGTTTCTTTTTTTTTGTTTTCATTTCATTTTATGTTTGCTTGGCTTCATGTTATTTCTTTTACTTGGTTTAATTTCATCTTTTGTCTGGTTTCGTGTCATTTTCTTTTAATTAGTTTGTTGTCATTTTTTGTTTAGTTTCATGTTATTTGTATGTTTAACTTCTTTTGTTTGGTTTGAGGCCATTTTCCTTTACTTGATGGTTGACTTGTCACATTGAGGACAATGTGAACTTTAAGTGTGGGGAGGTGACTTTGACTTTTATAATTGCATTGTTTGCATTTTGTCAGATATGATGCATGTTTAGGCATATTATATGTGCTTTGTGTCAGCAATGGAATCATATTTGAATCACCCTGATAAATATTGCCATGAGATTCTATCATGCTAGTTGGAATTAGATTGAATGCATGCTTGAACTCGAATTAGGCTATTTGAGTAGAAAGTGAACCATATAGAGTGATGAAAATAGTTGGTTACATAAGCTTAGTCACAAATTTACATTTGAACAATGAGGTAGTGTAGAGATGTATAATGAGTTTTCATTTGAGCCAATGTGAGGATTGAGCCAAATAACTCCATCTATAGTTATTCTATTTCTTTGTTGAGTGTTACTTCCTTAGGTTACTACCTTCAGAACTTGCTTTGAATCGGTTTGAATCTACTAGATGCATGTTTAATAGAGATGATTTAGGGCCTTTTTCTTTTATGTTTTAACCCTTGACTTAAATGACCTACCCTTTATATTATCCTTTGCTACCCTTATTGAGCCTTAAACTTTTGTTTTTAAAAACACCCAAAATTTTAAAACTTTAAACCTATTTAACCTACACATTAACAAGCTTAGTAGAGTATTAAGCAATACATTAATTTGGATTATTGTGAAATTTTTGTCACCAAGATGAGTTGATTATACTTCTTCTTATTAGTTACATTGTATATAGTGCTATTATATTCATAGTTCTTCCATGTATAATGAAAAGAAAGAAAAAAAAAACAAAGTGTTAAAAAGAAAAATAAAATAAAAGAAAAAGGAATAACAAGTGAGTAGCATCAATAAGTGCAGAATATTATTATATATCTCGGAGTTATGTTTTATTATCCTGTTTTTATCCGCTTTTTACTTTACTAATGCTTGTGCTTAATTTTTTCTTTCCATCTTTACCCACCTTAACGTTTACCACATTAAAACCCTAAATAAGTCCTTTTGATCTATTTATGCATGCAATCTTTGTAGAGGAGAATTAGTGTATTAGCAAGCTTATGGTAGTACAGTTTCCTATAGGAGATTTGAGTGAAACACTAACTAGCAAACACTTGAGAGAAATGAGTATCATTTTGCATCTTTACTTATCTTTAAGTGATGGTGTCAATTGCTGAGTTTGCTTATGTACACCAATGAAAAAGTAGTCATGATATGTCTGTTAACATAGTATTTAAGTTAGTCTAAATTTGAGGAATTGTATGTTTTGATCTTTGTGAAGATGAAATGACAAGATTGAGTGGTTGTATTTATTTTGCTTGAGGACAAGCAAAGATTCAAGTATAGGGATGTTGATAGGTGTGCATCAATCTATGTTTTTCTATGTAATTGGAATGTGTTTTCTTGCATACTTGTTGATTATTGTTGTAGTTTAGGATTCATTTTGTATATTTTTGTTTAGTTTGATTTCCATTGTTGTTCTTTTATGTTTGATGTTAATTTAGGGTAAGAATTGACTATTTTTGTGTAAGAAGGAAGATGGAGCAACTTGGAGATTGAGCTAGAAATCAAGAGGAAAAGAAAAGAGGAAGTGTTTTGTGGCCAATTCCTACGATCGTGGGAATCATAATCTAAGACAATATGCGGGGCTTCATTAAACTTAGGAAAAAGTAATTTCTAGTCTTTAGATTCTTTTTCTGCACGTTGGTATTGTTTATTGTTTTGTGTTAGCCTTTTAATTTTTATTTAAATTTTCCAGATTATTTTTATTAATCAATTAAATAAAGTTTTATCTAAATTAAGTGGTGTCTGGGCTTCAATCCCTGTGGGATCGATATCTACTCTTTCAAGCTATAAGTTACAACCCATTCATTTGAGGTTTTTTAGCATAAAACAAGTAGACAGGTTTTACCATCAACACCAATCCTTCACGGGGTTGTTCACCATCTTTTCCAAAATTCATTTCAGCTCCCGGTTGACAACTTCCACTTGGCCACTAGTTTGCAGATGGTAGGGTGTAGCAACTCGGTGGTGGAATCCATATCTTTTTAAGAGTGCATTAAAAGATTTATTGCAGAAATGTGTGCCTCCATCACTTATTATCATACGTGGCATTCTAAATTGGTTAAATAACCATTTAATGAACTTCTACACTACCTTCCAATCATTGGTTGGAGATGCTACTGCATCGACCTAATGCAAAATATAATCAACTCCTACTAGAATGTACATGTTTCCTATTAAAGATAGGAAAGGACCCATAAAACCGATGCGTCATACATCAAAGACTTCCACTTCTTGAATGTTGGATAAAGGCATTTCATCTCTTTTGGAGATGTTACCTATTCTATGACATCGATCACATTATGCTACGTAGGTCTGAGCATCCTTAAACAAATGTGGCCAATAAAATCCACTCTCAAGTATCTGAGTCACTACTCTGTTGGCTTAATAATGCCTAGTATAATGACCTTCATGAGATTGTTTTAAGATGTCTAGCATTTCCTCCTTTGGAACACATCGTCGCATTATCCCATTTGTGCATGCACTATATAGAATTGACTCATCCCATATATATAAGTTACAATCATGCAAAAACTTCTTCCTTTGTTGGTAAGATAGGTCTAACGAAAGTTTACCAATGGCAACATAATTTGCAATATTGGCAAACCATAATGTAGTCAGACTCTTAAGTAGCATCAAATTTTTATCAGGGAAATTTTCATTAATATCATCACATGGCTTACATTTTCCCCCTTCAAGTTTGGATAAGTAGTCTGTGACCATATTTTCTGCTCCCTTTTTATCTCTCACCTTTATATCAAACTATTATAAAAGTAACATCTATCGAATGAGCCTAGGATTTATATCTTTATTGTTGAAAAGGTATTTTAATGTCACGTGATCGTTGAATACGATTACCTACGATTACCTTTGAACCCAAAAGGTATTGTCAAAACTTATCACATGCATACACTACTGTGAGTAGTTCCTTTTCTGTAGTGGTGTAATTCAGCTGGGGTCCTGCAAGAGTCTTACTGGCATAGTAAATCACATGCAACTTCTTATCTTTCCTTTGGCCCAATATGCAACCTATGGGTTGGTCACTTGCATCACATATAACTTCAAATGGAAATGTCCATTCCAGTGGTGATAAAATTGGTGCTGATATTAATGCCTCCTTTAGTGTGTTGAATGCAGCCATACACTTGTCATCAAATAAGAAAGGAACATCCTTGACTGAAAGGCCTATCAAAGGTCTTGCAATTTGCGAAAAGTCTTTGTTGAATTGACGGTAAAATCTTGCATGACCTAAAAATCCTCGCACACCTTTTACTTTGCTTGGCGGTGGAAGTTTCTCTATTACTTCTATTTTTTCTCTGTCAACTTTGAATCTTTGGTGTGAAATTTTATGACCTAGCACTATCCCCTCTTATAACATAAAATGACACTTCTTCTAATTCAGCACCAAGTGTGACTCTTCACATCTTTGAAGAACTCTGTCCAAATCAGTTAAACACATATCGAAAGAATCTCCAAAAACTAAAAAATCATCCATAAACACCTCCATTATATCTTTTATCAAGTCAACGAAGATCAGTATCATACATCATTGAAATGTAGCCGAGGCATTGCAAAGTTTGAAAGGCATCCGTCTGCACACAAAGGTACCATAAGGGTAAGTGAATGTAGTATTTTCCTGATCATCAGGGTAAATGAAAATTCAATTATATCCCGAATATCCATATAAGAAACAATAAAATGAATAACTAGCTACCATTTCTATCATCTGGTCTATGAACAGAAGAGGGAAATGATCTTTCTTAGTCACTAAATTGAGTTTGCGATAATCTATGCATACTCTCCATCATCTGACTGCTCTTGCTGAAATCACTTCTCCACTATCACTTTCTATTACCATCATTCCACCCATCTTAGGTACACATTGTACTGGGCTGACCCATTCACTATCGGAGATGGGATAAATTATCCCTACATTTAAGAGTTTTATGATCTCCTTCTTAACCACCTCCTTCATGTTAGGATTCAACCTTCGTTGATGCTCCCTCACCATTCTAAATCATTCCTCTAAGTTTATTTGATTCATGCAAACAATTGGACTTATGCCTCGAAAGTTAGCATTCTGCCATCCAATGGCTTTCATTCACTTCCTAACAATTTCCACCACCTTACTTTCTTATTTCTCATTCAATTAATTGGAAATTATTATCAACAACGTTTGACCTTCTCCTAGAAAGACAAATTTGAGATGTGTAGTTAAAGGTTTAAGCTCTAAAGTCAGTGGTTTTTTATAGATGGTAGTATGGGTGCTTCAGTTCGAAACCAATTTATCTTGATGCATTTGAACATCTGACTCCTTCATCTCACCATCTCCTTTAGATTTAGGGTTTGATATCCATTGTCTACCTCTGCCTCCACTGACTGTACTTATGTGATGCAACTTTCAACTTGTTCTTGCAAATTTTGATCCATAATTTCAACCTTCATGTATGCATTGCTTATTATTGGATTCTTTAAGGCCTTATTCATATTGAATTCGATCTAATCCTCACCTATTTGAAGTGTTAATTTCCCTTTGTGAACATCAATTATGGCATTTCCTGTATTCATAAATGGTCGACCTAACATCAGTGGGTAATTCTTATCTTCTTCAAAATTCAAAACCACAAAATCTACAAGAATAATAAACTTATTCACTTGCATCAGAACTTCTTCCACTATTCCATTCGACCTTTCAATGGACTGATTAGCCAACTGAATTAATATTGATCTTGTCTTGACCTCCCCCAATCCTAACTTCTTGAATATCGAAAAAGGAATAAGATTAATGCCAGCTCCTAAATCACACAAACACTTTGTAAATTCAAAGTTACCAACCATACAGGGTATTATGAAACTCCCTAGATCTTTCAATTTAGATGGCATTTGACTGGTGACTATGGAACTGTAGGTGCCAGTTAGAGCTACTGTCTAATTATCTTCCCAAGTATGCTTCTTTGATAATATGTCCTTTAAAAATTTTGTGTATTTAGGCATATGTTCCAATGCTTTTACAAAGGAGAGATTTATCCTTAGTGTCTTTAATTTCTCAATGAATTTGGCAAATTATGCATCTAACTTCTTCTTTTGCAATCATTGAGGAAAAGGGATTTTTGGTTGATATGGTGGAGGGCTAACGTAAGGAGCGTATTTGCTCATGTTCACTTCCTTCTCTTTTTCTTGATTTTTCTTAACAAGATGGATGATCTCCTCTATTATGCTTATGGGTGGTTCAAGTTCCTTCCCACTTCGAAGTGTAATAGCGTTTACTTACTCCTTTGATTTTATTCCTAAAGTGCTAGGAAGATTTCCCTAATTTACGCTAGACAATTGATTTAATTGGACCTCTAGATTATAGATTGAAGAAGCATGGTTCTTAGTGACTTGCTCAAAATTTCCTTTTAGCTTCTTTTGTGCATCATCTAGAGTTCCAAGCTTATCCAAAATTCTATCCAACTTGGATTCCATTGTTTATCTTGTTGGAAGCTTGCTTGTCCTTATGGCATGAACTGTGCAAGAAAAGTTAGGGTGATCCTTCCACCTAGGGTTGTAGGTGTTTAAGGTGATCCTTCCATCTAGGGTTATAGGTGTTGGAATAAGGATTGTTCCCCCTCCTCGTCCATATTGCACTCCCATATAATTTACTTGCTCCAGATCACTTTGCTTCATCAAAAAACAATCCACGGTATCATGGTCCATTTGTCTACAGAGTTCACACTTTAGATGCATGACTTTGCACCTAGGTTGAGGACGAAGCCTTCATGCTATTGAGCTGTCGTATCAAGTTATCAATTTTCACTTGCATTTTTGTCATTTGATCGACAACCATAATTCCTTTTTACTCTCGGAAGGTAGTAGTCTGTCTACTTTGCTTATTCGTCCAAAGGTAGCTATTACTCGCCATCTCCTCTATCAACTCTTCCGCTCCATCAACTGTCTTCCCCATTAGTGATCCTCTTAAAGTTGCGTCAATCATGCCTCTCATCGGTGGGTTTACTCAATTGTAGAATGTTTGCAACAGGAAATCCTTGGGTAAGTTGTGGTGTGGGCACTTCTGTCGCATCTCCTTTTACCTCTCCCATCCTTCGTAGATTGATTCCCCATCACCTTGCTGAAATTTGGTAATTTCCTTGATGGGCTTAGTGGCCTTAACCAAAAGGAAATACTTATCTAAGAAAGCATAAACTAGTTGATCCTACGTCGTGACATAGCTGGGTTAAGGGAATGGTAACAAGCTTTTGCTCTATCACTAAGTGTAACATCCTATTACCTATACGGCTAGAATAGTTATTTATGAGACATTTATGTGACTTAAGATAAATGCATGTTAGACATAAGTTATTTGTGACTTACATATTGTTTGGCATATTCATACGATTGTACATGCTTTCATTGGCATTTCTGGGTAAATGGAATTATGTATGACAAATTGTGATTATAGCAAATGGTGAGTCAGTGAAGATAAACAGTACACGTGAGGGACATGGAATGGACCCACGTATTATATTGTTTAAGTTAGGAAGAATCCACTACAGTTTGTGATTATGACAAATGGTGAGTCAGTGGAGATAAATAGCACACGTGAG
>JANIIA010061818.1:0-10853 GCA_027478495.1 Erythroxylum alaternifolium
AACAATTGAAACTTTAAAAATCACATTAAAATAATTTTAACTTTCAATTTTTAACAAAAATAAGCTAACGTTAAATTCTCTGTTAATAATATAAATGACGTGACAAATCATGCCAGATTACTATTTTTGTATATAGATGTCACATATTATATTTGTGATAAATGTAAATTTTATTATTTAATAAATTAAAAATGTCATAAATCCTAAAATAGTTATGAAGTAAAACATATAAAGAAGTGTACAACTATTTTAGGATTTGCAATATTTTATTTTATAAATATAATTATTTTAGGATTTGTAATTTTTTATTTTATTAAATAATGAAATTTATTGGTGACATAAATATAATATATGTAGGTCACATGGAATAAATACAAAAATAATATGGCTCACTACATCATCTACATTAAAGGGATAATTATTAAAATGTTATTACAAATTTTTCCTTTTCTTTTGTTTTTAATATTAATTTATTTTATTGTATTATAATATGATGTAGAATTTTACTTATGCTTGACATTATTTAATTTTATTATCATTTCTTAAAATTTGAATTATAATTATAAAATTATGTCAAATTACAAAATTTTTAATACTTACCTTTTTATTAAACATATATTGTTGTTTCCTACATTCTAATTATTAGAGGGTCACACGCCGTAAAACGATTGTTCATTTCCTTCTCCAAATAGCCAAATCTCCCTTTTCCTGTTAAGTCCATTTCCTATTAAGTGCCTGCCAAAGTGATCAACACCTGACGTGTCCAACGGGTGATTTTGACTCATGAATTTTTGGCTATATAAAATGTGTCAAATGGGGGTCTAAAACTTAGATTATATAATTTAAAGAGTTAATTATCAAAAATTTACAACTTTACTCAATTTTATAACAATATCTCAAACTTAAAAATAACACTAAAATAAATCTATTTTTCAATTTTTGGTAAAAATAGTTTTACATTAAGTTCTTTGTTAATAATATGAATGATGCGACGAACTATATTGTATTACTAATTTTTGTTACGTAAATACTACATATTGTATGCATCATGTATAAATTTTACTATTTAATAAATTAAAATTATCATAAATTCTAAAATTGGAACAAATATGAATGTAACTTGGCTCGCTATGTCATTTACATTAACAAATTAATGCCAGACTATTTTTATTAACAAAGTAATCAACACGATAACATGTTATTTAGAGTGATGAATTTTAGGCATATATGTAATTTATCACTTGGATTCTTTAACATGAATCATATAAATATCACCAATTGCGTATAACTATTTTAAGTTAATTAAGGGCTATTTGTTTCTAATGTTTTCTTCCATTTTTTGTGGTTGTTTTGTTAAAAGATAAACAAGTAAAACGTGTTTGTTTAACTATGTTGTAATTTCTTGTTTTTGAAAATAAAAAAACCGCAATAGTTTTATGTCAAAATAATCAACACAAAATATGTCAATCACATGAAATAAATATGAATATAATGTAGCTCGCTATGTTATTTATATTAACAAAAATTTAATATCAGGCTATTTTTATTAAAAGTTAAAAATTTAAAATTAGAACATTTTGATACTACTTTTTATAGTTAGCTTAATTTTTGAATTCTCAATAATTAGTAATTTGGTTGCTTAAGATCCATTACTTAAAATAAATGAAAATTTTTGTGAAATGTATATGACAAGATAAATATATGGAAAAGGAGGAAACTACAAAGGCCTGAAGAAAGAAATGAAGTTAGTTTCGATTATAATTTTCATCTACTTCCTGATTATCTATAAATCTACTCAAGCGCGTTGATTTTAGGTCGAATGGGTTTGGACAAAAATGTCAAATCTGGTTGATATTGATATCTATTACTAGTCAAGAACGCCAAAGCATACTTGTCTATATATCACTAGTCAAGAACGCCAAAGCATACTTGGCAAAGGATCACACACGACACAATCATTATCTATTTCTTCCCCTATTTAGTCTCCGAATGACCCAGAGAGTAGGTCGTAACGTCAATGCTACTTAGTTTTACGACTTCTTATAACTTTACACCTGTAAAAGTAACTTCCTGCAAATTCTTGGAGCTCGTCATTTTCTTTAGAATTTAAGCATCCAACTCTATAAACTATGGAACAACTGATAATGATATTCAATATTAGACAAGAATGCTAAAAGAATTTATTTGAAAAGTGATTTCGATTGACAAAATATTTTATATTAAGATCAAATTATGAAAATTAAAGTGAAACCTTAAAAAACAATATGATACAAATATCATTTTAAGGATAAGGTTATTTTGTGGTGGAGATTAGGTTTTTGGGAGGTCCAATCAACTCAAGTTTTCATTGTTGACTTTAAACCACCCAAGATCGACACATTCTTTCATTTTTAGAAATAATGAGATAATACTTGTGGCTCTTGTAATGAACTTTCACAAACTTTAACACAAACATCTTTATCCTTAGTCAATGGAGAATCTTGGAAAAGTATAAGCTTCTACAATGTTAATACCATTCTAACCAGCAATTGACTTCATTTGGCTACCGAAGAACAAGACAAATTGTTTTGGTCTGTGTGGTATCTTCACTCCGATATTTGTGATCTGTGGAGGATAGGACCTTCTGTGAAAATTAAAGAGTAAAACTTGTTGAATTCAGATTGAGACTTTCATTAGATATAACGGAGTCTTGCTTTCCAGGAAGCATTCCTTTGGTTGTCAGGTTGTGTAATAAATTTCAATTTGGACTAGTTTAACGCCACGTTTTTACTGAGTCAACTTTACTTTTGGACAAATAAGGCAGTTGGAATTCAAGAAAAGGTTCTTACTAATTCACGATCTAATTGCTATTTATATTTACATACATATATAATTTTTCTACAGATTTCATTTCACTCATTATTTCTTATACAGGAACATATTATTGGGAGAAAACATATTTTTTTTCAAAAAATGACTATCTTTTCCATGAAATATAATTTTTTATAATATAAAAAATTTGCAGTTTTAACCCTTGATTGCACATTAAGTAAATCTCAAAATATATGCAATAGTTTATATATAACACACTTTAAATAAATTATTTATCAAACTTATGACTTAAAATAGGAGATAAACTTAATATATTCCTTATATTTTTAATTTTTAGCAAAAATAATCTAACGTTAAATTTTTTGTTATTAAACATGTATTATGTGAATTTTGAGAATTTTTTTAATAATAAACTTTTTATTAAACATGTATTGTTGTTTTGTAAGCTATCTTTTTCATGTTACTCTTAAGGCTACTTATTGGAGGGTCATACATGGTACAACGCTTGTTTATTTCGTTTCCCAAATTTTCAAGTATTCCTTTTCAATCACTCGGAACAAGTATGAATAAAAAGGGATATGGAAAGGCCAACGTTTGTGGACCATTGATGCCAGAATATAGATAGGCAAGAACATTAAACATCCTAATTGGAGCGTCTACAATTATTATCTATTTTTCCTTAATTTTTGAAATTATCAAAATGATCAATATGATTGAAAAATAATAGACTATATATATATATATATATATATATTAACTTGCTTATATTGTAAATACATTAGAATTTACTAACTGTGTAAGTAACCCTTTTATAATAAATAAAAATTATTATTTCATTCAAAATGATAATTTATATTTTGAACAAAATGACAATAAATAATACATCATGTTTATAAAATGTATTTGTAATATATTTATTTTACTAAATATATAAATTTAGCAAAATAAATAAAATTTGAAAATTTGAAGAACTAGTAACTAAAATAAAACATTAATTATCATGAAATTCTAAAAGTTAAACGTCTTCCATCACACGATTTTTTACTTCTAAGCTAAGTATATTGAGATCATACAAAGTACAACCGCTAATGTTTGTTTTACTCCTAGGCTTCCAAGTCTTCCTTGTCCTTGTACATGTCTCTATACATCTTTGTCTTACGAGTTATTACCCAAGTGACAACACAATAACGCGTCAAACGTGTGATTTAGAAAGAAGAATTATAGGCTATATCAAGATAGGAAAAGATTGGACGTCGAAAAAGATACTATTGTTGAAAAATATAAAGACACGTATTGAAATTATCAAAAAGGTTCTAGTTGGAAATATAAAATGAATTTATTTGACATTGAAAGAATAAAAGGTAGTAAATTTGAGAAAAATAAAAAGCTAACAAATTCAGAATAATTGATTTTTAATTTGACCCTTTATTGAAAATTTACTTGTTGGTGGAGTTTTATATTTACTAATTAACGAGTTTTATATTTAATTATCTTAGTTTTAGTTTATAGTATATATAATTTATATATGTTTATTGGGAACTTTTTTTAATGAAATTCGTTCTTTTATTATTTAAAAAAGAATTTAATTTTTATACCATTTCTTAAAATTTTAAATCTTAAAAAATGGTTATATATGTCTCAAATTAATTATAATAGAAACAACAAAATGAAATTTTAATATACACAGATAAAATATAATTCAAATATTATCACTTTAAAAATAAACATTAAAAATTCAACTTTTAATTATACTTGTTTTAATATTTGTTTTTCAAATAACCCTAATTACAACTAATTGAGTGTAAACATGGATAGTTAGCTTAAGTTTTTGAATTCTCAATAATTAGTAATTTGGTTGCTTAAGCTCCATTACTGAAAATAAGTGAAAGTTTTTGTGAAATGTATATGACAGACGATAAATACATGGAAAAGGAGAAGACTACAAAGGCCTGAAGAAAGAAATGAAGTTAGTTTCAATTATAATTTTCATCTACTCCCTGATTATCTACAAATCTACTCGAGCGCGTTGATTTTACGTCGAATGGGTTTGGACAAAAATGTCAAATCTGCTTGATATTGATATTGATATCTACTCAATAACGCCAAAGCATACTTGTCTATATATCACCAGTCAAGAAAGCCAAAGCATACTTGTCCAAGGATCACACACGACACAATCATTGTCTATTTCTTCCCCTATTTAGTCTCCGAATGACCCAGAGAGTAGGTCGTTTTCTTTAGAATTTAAGCATCCAACTCTATAAACTATGCAACAACTGATAATGATATTCATTATTAGTCACGAATGCTAAAAGAATTTACAGAAAATAATCTTTTTATTAATTAAGACTAAAATAATTTACTTTTAAATCTCTCCTAATTTCGGATTTTGACAAATTTCTTACGGAAATATTGTTAATATTATTGTTATAGTAAAAAATATAGAATGATATGATTCAATTGAAAGTTACCGAAGATATGAACTTTATTAGAAAACTTTAACATGTTAGGATAAGGGTAAAAATGTACAAATACATGTTTATTTATACATTTCACTTAATTTTATAACAATAACTCAAAATTTAAAATATAGCAATAAAATAGTTCCAACTTTCGATTTTTATCAAAAATAATCTAACGTTAAGTTCTTTGTTAATAATATGGAGACATGACGAATTATACTAGATTAGTATTTTTATTATGTGAAAATTGATTTCGATTAACAAAATATTTTATATTAAGATCAAATTATGAAAATTAAAGTGAAACCTTAAAAAACAATATGATACAAATATCATTTTAAGGATAAGGTTATTTTGTGGTGGAGATTAGGTTTTTGGGAGGTCCAATCAACTCAAGTTTTCATTGTTGACTTTAAACCACCCAAGATCGACACATTCTTTCATTTTTAGAAATAATGAGATAATACTTGTGGCTCTTGTAATGAACTTTCACAAACTTTAACACAAACATCTTTATCCTTAGTCAATGGAGAATCTTGGAAAAGTATAAGCTTCTACAATGTTAATACCATTCTAACCAGCAATTGACTTCATTTGGCTACCGAAGAACAAGACAAATTGTTTTGGTCTGTGTGGTATCTTCACTCCGATATTTGTGATCTGTGGAGGATAGGACCTTCTGTGAAAATTAAAGAGTAAAACTTGTTGAATTCAGATTGAGACTTTCATTAGATATAACGGAGTCTTGCTTTCCAGGAAGCATTCCTTTGGTTGTCAGGTTGTGTAATAAATTTCAATTTGGACTAGTTTAACGCCACGTTTTTACTGAGTCAACTTTACTTTTGGACAAATAAGGCAGTTGGAATTCAAGAAAAGGTTCTTACTAATTCACGATCTAATTGCTATTTATATTTACATACATATATAATTTTTCTACAGATTTCATTTCACTCATTATTTCTTATACAGGAACATATTATTGGGAGAAAACATATTTTTTTTCAAAAAATGACTATCTTTTCCATGAAATATAATTTTTTATAATATAAAAAATTTGCAGTTTTAACCCTTGATTGCACATTAAGTAAATCTCAAAATATATGTAATAGTTTATATATAACACACTTTAAATAAATTATTTATCAAACTTATGACTTTAAAAAAAGAGATAAACTTAATATATTCCTTATATTTTTTAATTTTTAGCAAAAATAATCTGACGTTAAATTTTTTGATATTAATATGAATGACGTAATGAATCATGTCAAGTTAATATTTTTATCATGTGAATATCACATGTTGTATTTGTATTACATATGAATTTTAGTATTTAATAAAATAAAAATATCATAAATCCTAAAATAATTATGAAATAAAATATAATTATAAAATTGTGTAAATTTTGAATTATAATTATAAAATTATGTAAATTTTGAGAATTTTTTTAATAATTAACTTTTTATTAAACATGTATTGTTGTTTCCTATATTACCGGAGTCATTTTCTTTTTTATGTTACTCTCAAGGCTACTTGTTGGAAGGTCACATACTGTATAACGAATGTTTATTTCCTTCCCCAAATTTCCAAATATTCCTTTTCCTGTAAGTCCATTTCTTTATGCACCTTTGTCCAACGAGCTATTGCCAAACTGATCAACACATAACGTGTCAATCACACGGAACAAATATGAATAAAAAGAGATAAGGAAAGGCCAACTTTTGTTGACCATTGACACCAGAATATGGATAGTAAAGAACATTAAACATCCTAATTGGAGGGTCTTTTCCAAATTATCAAAATGATCAATATGTTTGAAAAATAATAGACTATATATAACTTGCTTATCATATAAATACATAAGAATTTACTAATTGTGTAAATAACCCTTTTATAATAAATGAAAATTATTATTTCATTCAAAAGGATAAATTATATTTTGAACAAAATGAAAATAAATAATACATCATGTTTATAAAATGTATTTGTAATGTACATTTTGGAAATAGGTGTTTCATTTATTAATAAATATATAAATTTAGTAAAATAAATAAAATTTGAAGAACTAGTAACTAAAATAAAAACATTAATTATTATGAAATTCTAAAAGTTAAACGTCGTCCATCACACAATTTTTTACTTCTAACTTAAGTATATTGAGATCATACAAATTACGATCCTTAATATTTGTTTTACTCCTAAGCTTCCAAGTCTTCCTTGTCCTTGTACATGTCTCTATACATCTTTGTCTTACGAGTTATTATCGAAGTGACAACACAATAACGCGTCAAACGCGTGATTTAATCTAAATCATTTAGAAAGAAGAATTATAGGCTATATCAATATGGGAAAAGATTGGAGATCGAAAAGATACTATTGATGAAAAATATAAACATTCGTATTGAAATTATAAAAAGGGTTCTAGGTGGAAATATAAAAATGAGTTTATTTGACATTGAAAATATAAAAGGTAGTAAATTTGAGAAAAACAAAAAGCTAACAAATTCAGAATATTGATTTTTAATTTGACCCTTTATTGAAAATTTACTTCTTGGTGGAATTTTATATTTACTAATTAACAGAGTTTTATATTTAATTATCTTAGTTTTCGTTTATAGTATGTATAATTTATATATGTTTCTTGGTAACTTTTTTAAATGAAATTTGTTCTTTTATTATTTAAAAAATAATTTAAATTTTATACCATTTATTAAAATTTTAAATCTTAAAAAATGGTTATATATGTCTCCAATTAATTATAATAGAAACAACATATGAAATTTTAATATACACATATAAAATATAATTTAAATATTATCACTTTAAAAATAAATATTAAAAATTCAACTTTTAATTATACTTGTTTCAAAATATTTAACTTCATCGTAAATTGATTGGTACCACAAAGCCCCAACCGAAATGGTAAATGAATTTCTTTTGGTGAATGCATAACCATCTCATAGCTTTCTTAGAAAATATTGTCAAAAGTTGGGACCACTTTATTAAACGTATATTATCTGTTTCCTACTCCACTGAAGTCTTTCTTTCCATGTTACTCTTATGGGTACTTATTGGAGGGGCACATATGGTACAACGATTGTTTGTTTCCTTCCCCAAATTTCTAATTATTCCTTTTCTTGTAAGTCCATTTCTTTGTGCACTTCGACCAACAAGCTATTGCCAAAGTGATCAACATGCAACGTGTCAATTACATCGAACAAATAGAATATAATGTGACTCGCTACGTCATTTACATTAACTAGTCGTCACATATATTCATGCCTTCATGATTTGATTTAATTCAAGAGTTGCAATCGTAATTAGACGGTCACACACGTTTCGATCAATAAGGTAACGTGCCAAATGGGAGATTTTGACTAATTAATATATGTGATAAATTATTTTAAATATTTTGATTTTTATTGAAAACAACTTTTTAAAAAGTTGATAACATGTATAATGTATCTTGCTGCATCATTTACCTTAACTAGTCATCACATATTTCTATGTCTTCGTGATTTGATTTAACTTAAGAGTCGTAATCATAATTGGACGGTCACAAACGGTTCGATCAACAAGGTAACGTGCCAAATTGGATATTTTGACTAATAAATATATGTGATAAATTATTTTAAATATTCTGATTTTAATTGAAAACAACTTTCTAAAAAGTTGATAGCAATTTATGTTTTTTTGCCCCTCCCTCTTATGATTGGACCACCACCACAAAAAAAGTTGAAAGAACTAAACTAATTTTTCCAAGTCTTCTTTTTTCATGCCGGCCCATTTCTCTACAAGCTGTTCACATATAAGCAGATTTTCTATACAATTTCCAAACACATTTCTTTTCAAGGATCTAGACAGGAAATATTTAAAATACAACAAAAAATATTTAAATTCATCTAACTTGAGAAAATTATAATATAAAAATACAACAAAAAATATTTAAATTCATCTAACTTGAGAAAATTATAATATAAAGAGTCAATTTTTTGTGTTATCAATAAGTGATGTAATAAAACTCAATCAACTAAATCATCAACAATGGTTATGAAAATAGAGAAGCAATATTAGATTTATTCTCCCAGTTTTGTTGAAAATTTGATTGATAAAATGGGACCACCACCATAAACATGTTGAAGCACCCAATCGATGGGAGGCTATTATAAAAGGCTTATCGCAGTTCATGATTTATGCAAAATAAAACTGCACTAGAATTCAGTTATAGAACTTTAGAAATGGCAGGGATAAACTATCAACTGCGTTCAACAGTAGTAGTAATAATGGTGAAACTACTGTTATTACTATTACAAGGGTGGAGCTGTGAAGCTTGTTTGGAGGAAGACAGAGTTGCTTTGTTGCGACTCAAAGATTCGTTCAATGTCCCATATGTTGGCTTTCTCGAAGGAATGTTTTCATGGAGGAAAGAGGTTGACTGCTGTGAGTGGGATGGTGTTGGATGCAACACCACAACAGGTCAAGTCAACGAGCTCATGCTTGACTATTTTAGAGCTGGAGATTCTGTAGATAATTGGAACTTCAATGCTTCTATGTTTCTTCCATTTCAAGAACTCCGAAATCTTAGCTTAGCAGACAACAACATTGTTTGCTGCGTAGAGAATGAAGGTTCTTAATCAGATCAACTTTCTTATCAAATCACACATAATTTTGCTATATGTTTTAATATCGCTAATTAATCTGTTTTGATTAAACTGAAAACATGGGAATTCTGTAGGTTTTGAAGAATTGCAGAAGCTGAGCAAATTAGAGTTCCTGGGTTTAGGTTATAATGACTTAAACATTAACATCTTACCTTTGCTCCGTGGACTTCAATCTCTCAAAATTCTAGCAATCGGTTATACTCAACAAAATGGGTCAATCAACATGGAAGGTTGGTGGTTGTTGTCTTTGATGACATAATTCATTAAAAGGTGTTAATGTACGTTGGACTTGGTTTTTAGTTTGTATTATCATCTAACCAAATTTTCTTTTATTTTATTTTTCTGGTTGCTCACAAGATTTGGTTGCCTTATCCAATCTGGAGGAGCTAGACATTAGCTGGAATAACTTGGACAAGTTTGTTGTATCTAAAGGTATACTGAATTTCGCATATCATAACAAAATAACATGAAAAGATTATAAATATATATATGAGAAATCATATGAATTTTTATCTCATTTGACCTTTCTATCCTCTTTATGTGTGTTTCTATACATATATGTTAGAATATCGGTTATGTAAGATGGTTAAATTGGTAAGAATAGCAGATGATTACTTATGAAGAAAACAAATCTCAAGAGAAAGGGAAGAAGAGTGATACTTTTACTTATCATTTCATTCATTTCCATTTACTTATGATTATCAGCAAATTGCTTCTTTTTTGTGTGTAGATATTGAAGGTCTAAGTAATATAAGCGCACTTTGGATAGGCGGTTTTGGAAGCAAGTTTCAGCTACAATCATTAAGAGCATTCCCAAATCTTAAGTCGCTTCATCTAGATGGGAATTTTACACCAGAACCATTTTCACAAGGTAAGTAAAGAAAGCATTTTTAGAATAATTAAAGTAAAGAAAACATCTTTT
>JANIIA010061859.1:0-10849 GCA_027478495.1 Erythroxylum alaternifolium
CTTAGTGTATTTCCATTCTTAAATCCTTTCTACATCATTAGTTTAAAGTGAAGGATTTTGGAAATTTGAGTTTTTTTAAGGTCTTGACATTTTATTTGATAAGTTTAGTTATTAACTATCATCATTAAGTAAAATATGCCACTAATCTTATCTTTGATGCCTGTATTGCTGTCGCTAAAACTACTAGCACTCTCTTGAACTTAATGTTCATCTTTTTGATATTAATGCTACGATGAAGAGACTCTTCTTAAGAAAGATATTCTTTATTACTAGCTAGTTAGCAGTCTTATATACTTCCATTTCTCCCATTCTTATATCACTTGTGTTGTTCATGCTGTCGGTCAATATATGTCAACACTTTGTACCACTGCTCTAATTTTCATCCACAGTGAGTGATTATCATAACAATTAAGGACTTGTTTGGACGCGATTGGAGTTGTTTAGTGCAACATGTTCTGCACGAGAGAAACCAATGTGCTGATTTCCTTGCGAAGCAAGGCTCGTTAGGTACCAAGAGTCTTCGTATTTAGGACACTCCCGCTCAAGGACTGCGTTTGCTACTTATGTTTGATTCTCAGTCTAACGCTTTTCTGAGGCGCTGATCCTTTCTTGCTCATATTCTCCGCTAAAAAAAAAAAAAAACACTTTGTACCACTCACTGCTCTACTATTGTACCACTCACTGCTCTACTATTCTTTCGTATCATTCATTACATCAAACATACTGTCTTTATCGTCTTCACTTCTATTATTCTTGTCCACTAGAGTAACGAGCATATTCTGATGTTGTCTGGGCTATAGATCTTACTGAATGCCGCTACACACTAATAATTGATTCTTCCTTAACATAACTTTCATTTCATAGCACAATAAGAAAGAAACAATTAACTCTTGCTTTAGCATAGAAGTAGAATATCCAGTGCTTGCAAACATATATAACTTCTAAACCCTTTTGGTTATATTAGTTGCTTCCAGATATAGGTGTTTCATGTACTTCTGCAATTCATTTTCTTTGTAATTACAGTGCCATACAAATTGTTCATAATGATATTTTCCTTGAGATTGATTTTCATTTTGTACGACATTATGTTTTTAGGCCACTATTCTGACTTGTCCCTACTTCATATAGTCTCAAATTGCAAATATTCTTATCAAATTACATCTACATCAGGGATTTTAAGAATTTGTTTTCAAACTCAAGATATCCAACTCCTCACTACCTTGAATTTACGAACAGATGCTAACGTATGTAACATATATGAAACAATATGTAAATATATAACTGAAGCATATAATCAATCATAACATATGTTTAGGGATATAATTTCTCTTGATCATATTGACAATCAAAACTTCTCTTTTTAGAAAGTATTTCCACCACCCCGTATCAATAACTTCAAAATTTATGAAAAAACTGCTAAGCTCAAAATTTGAACAAAGCTCTTTGGAGAGCCTTCCAGCACTGCTAAAAATCCTGTAAACTAATGTTTAGATGGTCCTTTGAATTCTAAAAGAGAACTTAGGGTTAAGAATTTAGGCATGGGGGCCCATCTTGACTTGCTGGAGGAGGCTTTCTTATAATATATACAGATGCCCTTGTAATGCCATCCAAAACAACTTTATTGATAAGTTGATTTATTTACGTTTGTTGATTTTGTAAACAGGGTGCTCCAACCTGGAATTAATTAATGCAAGGGTTGACATGTTGGGTTTCTTTCTGCCCAGACAAGAGTTAATAATAATAGTTTAAAGTCGTCGTCTTTTGTTGGTACAACTCAACTCGATCCGTGTCAATTTACGAAGATATGTTTTTTGTTTTCACCTAAGGTTTCACTCTGTCATATCTTATGATGATTTCCTTCAAAAAAACAAGATATGTACATGAACTTACGGATTTGGGATCTTGAGAGATTTGATCTTCTGCTTATAGAGAGATTTACTGACAGTGGAAAAATAGAGAAAAAGGAGAGTGAATGACCATATATCTTGAAAGTGAATATTTATTTAAATTAATAAAGATTGAAGATACCATAAATTTGACCAAATAACCACACAATCTTCTTGCATTCCAATTATTTGAAAATAAGCAAATCTCTTTGACTGTCAACCGGATGTATAGACACGTTTTTGAATCCAACACATACCTAATGTAATCTCTTCAGTATCATCCAAGAACACGTTTTGAATCCAACAAATACCTAATGTAATCTCTTCAATATCATGCAAGTCCCATAAGTTGGGTCATAACGTATGATTAACTAATTTAATACATTATTTCCACTTTATGCTAGACCAAAAGTTGTTAAACCTCTGAGTAAGTCATAGTTACTGGCCATCATAATGCAAGCTTTCGAATCATTGTATAGTAGTAATAATGGTCTATATAATAATATCTGGTTGGTTGGTGTGCGAAAAAGAAAATGCTAAAGTTGAAGCTTCCATGAAATAAAGGGATGTCACAATAACAGTGATGCCAGAAATTTTCATGCATCTAACTTGACACCATTTCTTGTTCTGTAGTTCTACATGAACTTCCATGGTTCTAACATATCTGGATAGCAGCACTTAAACTATCAAATTTAGTATGAACGATTTTAGTTTTATGATTCAGTGATATAATTAAATTATATTTCTTCTAAATGAAAAAGCTACATTTAATTATATATACTCGGAATAAGATTTTGAAAATTTAGAAATAAACATTTTTATTTAACCTAATACATAATTTGTTAATAAATGAATTTATTATTAAAAAGTAATATTTTTAAGGAGTGTGTAGCTATTCAAATTTTATTTTACATCAGAAAATTTTCTATTTTACAATTTGAAAAATTAATTAAAATTTGATTGCCCATATTATGAATTTCATAAGTAATCCATGTCAGCAATTTGGATACTAAAATGTGTATAGCTTTGGTGATGGATATGGATATCATTATTACCAACCCAATCCAGATTAGTTATCATGCTTTGATGCATATGAGGCTAAGAAGTATAATACTTCTTTTCATATATATATATATTTTTTAAAAAAAAGAAAAATGATGAGAACAAGTTTAAAAAGATCATTAAGTCGATCAGATAATTTCCAAAGATCTTACGCTGGTTATATCATGTAAAAGGTTTCAAAAATTCGAAGAAACATCATCAAGTTGAGATTATTTCTTTGAGATATGACTTCATTAAATACATTGTCTAAACAATATTGTATATAGTTCACCGTCCACAATTAGAATACAGAGAGCAAACGAGCCACTATGTGCATATTCCAGGAACTCTAATTATAGCAGAACTCCATTAGCAGAGTCTTCTTATATCAAATGAAAAATGAATTTCCAACAATTCAATCCAAGACTAAATTAGTTTTATGAGTTTACGGAACAAAATCACATGTCATCAATGATATCATAGTATATTTATATGTCTGCCCCCACATAAGAGTAATTAAGTTAGTTCAACAAAGTTGAATTCGTTCTGATCTTAGTAAGATCTCCATAGATATCATTTGGGGACAAATATATCAGACTAGCTAGATACACCATGACCCAAGTGAAGATTTAAGGAAAGGGACATGTAAGTAAAAGCTTAGAAAAATCTTCAGACTCAAGAAAATTCTACGGAAGGAAAAGTATGCAAAGTAATCAGGAGCATCATCAACCTAATTCTGCACGCTGTGTTTGGGTTCCCAAGTAGCCTATGGAGATCATGACACCAAAATTTATGTACATTTAGGCACATAATTAATCATTTGGAGATATAAAACAACAAATCCACAATATCAGAAACATAAGTATATTGGCACATTATCATTATTTATTTATTTATTAGAGAACTTGGAATATTGATATTTATATTGGGATAGAAAGAGAGTCAATATTCAATCAATTAGATTTAATCAAATTAAGATTCAATCAATTTAATTAAAAAACTAAATGTTCATTTTAAAATGGATGAAGAGCTATGCTTTATACATCTCTTAACTATTAATTAAACGTAAGTTACTAGTTGAACTTGATGCACACCTAATATGGTTAATTAGAAATTAGATCACAAGTTGATAGCAAATCAGAATGATGCATTCTTCATAAAGATGAAGATATCAGGGCAAACGTAGTTTATTCCTCTCCATGGAAGAGACGCTTATCCGAAGATCACCACACTTATGGGGTCTATCCATTCATTTGTCTGCTTACTTGACGAGTTCCAGGCATGGTTGTCATCCATGGATACTGTAAGACTTTTTAAAGATTTTATCTACCGGATGAATCTTTGTGTACAGAGATGCATTGATATCTAACGAAATGGTGGAAACATTGACTTGATTATTCCGAAACACACACAGACAAAAGATTCATCAAGTCAGTCAATTGCCCACATGACTTCGTCAGTAGCAGAGGAGTTTTAGTTATATATGGATGCAAGAGACTATCTATGTTACATCGTACATGAATGTCTATATGGGGTTGCATGAAATGTTACAAATATCGTACTGAACTTAATACCAGATTAGATTTTAGTATGATACTATACTAATACCGGTCAAT
This sequence comes from Erythroxylum alaternifolium, assembly GCA_027478495.1. Lineage (NCBI taxonomy): Eukaryota > Viridiplantae > Streptophyta > Magnoliopsida > Malpighiales > Erythroxylaceae > Erythroxylum > Erythroxylum alaternifolium. The sequence goes on from JANIIA010061859.1 coordinate 4,544, forward strand.
CACTACAACAGATAAGCTTATTAGCGATGAAATCAAACGTCGCTAAATATTTGCGATGAAAAATAATCGTCGCCTTAATAGTCGCCGAATCCTGGTAGCAAAACAATATCCGCAGCGTTTTCTCAAAATCGTCGCAAAAAGGTTTTGGATACACAATAATTTTGTTAGTAAAACATATAACTAACGAGAACGAAGAACGTCGTACATAGAATTTTGCGACATATATGTTTCGTAGATAAAATTTTACCTACTAAATCATAGTCGTAGGTAATTATTTTTTGTGACGATTTTTTTTGTAGCAGAATAATTTTAGCTACTAATTGTTTGTCGTAGGTAAATGTTGTTAGAGACGTTCTTGTAAACGTAGATAACAACATTTTGTGATGATTTGTTTTTTGGTAGCTAATACTTTTTAGTGACGATTCTGTTTTTATAGCAGAATAGTTTTGGCTTCTAATTTCTTGTTATAGGTAAATATTTTTAGAAACGTTCTTGTAAACGTAAGTAATAATATTTTGTGACGATTTTGTTTTGGTAGCTAATATTTTTTACTGACAAAATTTTTATTTTAAATTTAAATTTTATTATAATTGTCAAAAACAATTTTATTTTAATTTATTATAATTTTTGAGACAGTTTGAAATATAAATTGGTTACATTTTATAATTAATGTTGGTAACATATTTTTTAAATAATAATAAATTGAAATAAAACAAACATTAAAAATGGAATGCATTTTATATAAAAACAATTATAGGTCATATACAAATTAAGACTCCTCATCGTCGTCACTACTACTGACATAGTTTGAGCCTAGTAATTATTTGACTATCTTTTTAAGTTTGTTCACTTCTTTTACATTACGATCTAACTGTTCTTCCGTACATTGTAACTTAGTCTTCAGTGTCTGGTTCTCCCCTTGACCGTTACATATGTTGTCGTGACGAAGATGCATCAACAGGCTTAGAGTCATACCCAAGACTTTTGATATAGCCCGATCTTGTACTAAGAACATTGTTACAAATGTCATCGATTTTGGGTTGATTTCTCTCAGACAATGATGTCTGCAACAACTCCTGCATCTTGTCCTATAATTTAAAGTACAAATTTGAGTTAACTAAAAAATTATTTCTTAGTATTACATAGAAAAATAAATTGTAATATTAATTTGATTGTACTTACATAATTACTTTGTGTCTCTTCAGACATCTAGCCTTAACTTTCCTTATAATTAACGTGTTAGCTTGTAGAGTGTGATCTTATCACACTCTTGTCCTTGGAGTTATGTTTGGCCCTATTATATGAATTTTAAAAATTAGAAGATAATAGAATTTATTGTATTAAGAAATATAATAATAAGTTGAAAACGTTACACTTACAAATTCCTGTCAGACGACAACAAATGATTTGGAGCTGGTGTTATGAGGAGTCTTCATTTTTGCTCTATTCACCTTAGCTTTCTCACACTTTTCCTAAATTAAGAGAAGTAGTCATGAAATGTATAAACAAAACGAATGGAAGGAAATATGAAGAGAGAAAAAACAAACCTGAACCTTCACTGAGGCCCAATAATCACACATTTCACTCCAATTTCCTAGCGTCACTGATTCCGGAATGAAAGGGAAAGACTGGTAATATTTATGAGATCTATATCGATGATCCTTCACCCTTTATTTCAATAGTGAATTAACACAGCTTGAAATCTCAAGTTTATTGATATCAACGATATTGAGCTTCATTTGTGAAAAATATGTATAAATTAAGTTATTGTTTTTGTTAAGTAAAATCGTAATACATATAATCAAATGAATAGAAATATTTCCGAAACTTTATCCAAAGTATTTTGAAGCAAGTTCCTACTAATTCGCATTAACAAAAGTTGCTTTTGTCGAACATGTGGTGGGCAGGGAGAATATACTTAAAGATGCCACACAAATTCTGCGGTTTTTGCTCCAATCAAACAGAGGAACACAGAATTTGCAAATAAACCCTATACACAGTCACCAACTAAATACAAAATTTCTCCTTTATGATACTATAAAAGCATATTTAAAGTGCAACAAAGGATGTTGAACAATTTGATAAAGAATTTTAAAAGTGAAAAGATTTCTCACACACCAAACAATCATTTTAACCTATAGATGTATACATTCAAGAAGTATATTTTCATAGATGTATACATTCAAGAAGTGAGCATTCACTTTGATTTCTTAACTTTTTTCTGGGGGCATATGCTTCATTTACAAAAGCTCCAAAGGAGGAATCGACCTAGTAGCTTGTTGTTGCAAACTTCAAAGTCTAAAGCATTATGTAAACCTGTTGTTAGAGAATGTCCTTTGAATATGTTGAAGCATATCTGATATACTGTATTCTTACAAGTATAGATGCTACTTGTAATGGATCACACATATTAAGTTATTTTTTGTAATGGATTGCTTGGGTCATGGTCATGCTAATATAAATAATAACTATAATTTATGTTTTTCCTTTTGCATAAGTAATAGAGTCTAAAAGTTGCACGAGAAATTGAAAGATGGGGAAGGAGGAGGTTTTTAACCTTTCCTACCAATAAATTGTAGTATCATTGGCGTCATTGTTATATAAGCTCTTTTTCTTGACTCATTTGGTTTAGTTACCTTTTCATCCATTTTTTAGAGGCTCTCTAAGTGTTTGCTAAGACTTGGATTGGATGTTGTGGGTGTTGTTTCTGTTAATATCGAGACTATCTGCAAGGAAATATGACAAATAGAAAAGGAAGACATTCATCATCCATGCATCCTCCTCTTTGGCCACTTCAAGGTGAATCAAAAGCATTGTATTAAAAACTACAAGGGGAAGTCTTAAATAGACCACTCTAAACTTTCTTCGAACACTTCAAAGGCATGAAATATTTATCCCAAATCACTTAAGAATATTGTGTCTTATTCCTTCTTAAATGGATGGTAATACATTGCAAAGCCAAATGCACCACACATTATCAAAACAAATGCAAAAACACTCCAAAAACTATCGCAAACTATCAGGTATTTTCTCTTAAAATACCAACACTATGAAGACGACATTCATCACAGAGAACAAGTGTTGAATGACTAACCTCGATCGAAGGATGGGAGGACGACGAATGGAGAAGATAGAAGCACACAAATGTCAGTGAGGAGAAGAAAAAAAAACGACAAACTAACACGAGAGAGAGGAAAAAGGCAGAAACAGGTGTAGGAGAGAGGAAAATTTAGGAGGGTGACCTTTATGTTTTTCATTTAATAGAAGTTGAGACCATGTCGTTTGGCATCGAAGAAATGACATTGTCTTAGCTTAATTTTTTAAAATGTCCAAATATTTCACAACGAATAATGTTATCGTCGCCAAAAGAAAACGACATGTCATATTTAGCGACCTATTTAAAAATCTTCGAAGTTTGTATGAATGCGACAACTTTTTGTTTCACCTAACTTGTCGATCTATTTAGTGACGATATCACAAAACGTCACAAAATGTTACTTTTGACAACCAATATTTGAAAGCGTCGCCAATGATACACTTTTTCACTATTTTACTAATTTTTGCTAAATCTTTTTAATATATCATAATCATAAATTAATATATCAGTAAATGGTATATGTCTTCGAATTTATCAAAAACACCAACGCTTATGTTAAGTACAAACGACATCATTTTCATGTTCATTTTCATAATTCATTTTCGTTCACAAAACTATTGTCTATTTTCCCTTTCTTCAACAACAGCAACACATCCTACTGTACAACTCAACCATTATCATCACTAATAAATGCAAAAAAATAGAAAAGAAACTCAAAATATAACACGGACACATTATACTATTTTTGACTTCAATAACATAACAAAATATCCAATTAACACAATGAAGAGGGCTAGTGCACAGAGAAGATTCTTTGTTGCTGTCCAAGATAGAGGAGAAGATAGGGCAATTTCGGTGTTTTAAAAAAGGACTCATTTGGGCGCTATTGTCTGTTTGGTGGGGAAAGAAGGGAGGGGCTGGCGTCTTTGTTTAAATAGACGCTAGGATGACGTTGTCTTAGCATCTGTTTAATTTTTCTCATCCGATAAATTTGGCGATTTTGTGGCCAAATTTTAAACCTTTGCTATGAAAATAAAATAGCGTCGCAAATTGTACAACATTTTGCTACTAAATTGATAAATCATCGTCAATACTAAACCTTTTACCTTTTTCTAACTGTCAAAAGTGTCGTCGTCTATCACTCCAATTTTGCTGCCAATTATACACAATGTCTCCAAAACCCAATCATTTGCTTTACATTCTTAATTTTCTTAATTGATTAACATATATGAGTTTTTCCTATTACCAATAACAAAATGAAAATTTTTTCTTTTACATTTACATATGGAGTTGTTCTTGATTTGCTTAATTTTTGGGAATTACTAATCTTTATTTTTAATTTGGTAGATAAACAAAATAAAATGGAGAAATTTTAAAAATTTTGTATCTTCTTTTTGTTATTAGTTGAATCAATAAGGATTGCAAACGAAATTTCATTTAAACCAAATTCATCACTAACATGACAACATATACCTTTTAGCCCTTAACCTACCATTAACCTTATTTTTTGTATAAAAAGATACATTTAACTTAAATACCCGAGGGTTTTTACAACAAAGTAATTTCAATCGCAGAAGACCATTTCTGCGACCAACCACCATACTTAGTCGCAAATAGTAAACAATTTGCTACAAATTTCCACATCACCAGCCAAAACGGAAGTAATCTCTTTATGTTCTTAATTTTCTTAATTGATTAATATATATGACGTATTCCTAATACATCATATAAAATGTTAAATTAACCTTCTCACTTATATATTCAATTGTTCTTCATTTGCTTAATTTTTAAAGAAATGAATAATATTTAATTTTAATTTGTTAGAAATAGTTATCTACTTATATTACAATGTCTTGTTAAATTATTATAATTTAGTTTTTTAAAATTAAAATAATTAAAATGTATAATTTTTTTAAATGCGTTTTTTGAAATTATAATAATCAAAATGTATAATTTTCTGAAAATTGTAAGTCAATTATAACTTATTTGAACAATCAACAAATTAATTTGCAAATAGTTTTCAATTGAATAATTTATTTTTAATTCAAATTATGTTTTATTTGGAATAGGAAAATAAATTTATTAAAAATTATTTATGAATCCGCGGGCTTTGACGACAAACCATGTATTAGTCACTACATCTGACATTGGTTGACTAAATATAATAGATCGTGGCAAATTAATTAATACTACTTCCAAACAACTACAGTAAATAATAAACAACATTGTTTACCTAAACAAGAAAAACGACATCATTTTGCATTATGTTTTCAAAGACAAAAACATAAAAGGCTACTCCATTCTCGTTCAAGCCATTAACATTTCTCAAAATCCTGTATTCTGTTTGGGTTTTGTATTGTGGTCATTACTGTTGAAGAACCATTATCAACTGAATCAGTATTGTTCTTTTGTTCTATTTTCATCAATGAAGTTGTGCTAAGTTTAACTTATACTTTTAAGTGTTTATTGTGAGTTCTTAATTATGCATTTGATGTATGAGTTATGTTTCAAACATGATTTATTGTCTGTCTTTTTTATTTGTATATGGGTTGGCTTCTTCCTAACGACCTTGAAGGCTTCCCTCGTCAAAGCTTCGTAACTATTTGATGAAAGGTCTTTAAGAGTATTTTACTTTAATTCATTTTCATTAATAGTAATATAGCCTAATATAGATAATATTATATTTTTGTACATCAAGAACATAGTCATGTTTATTCTACTTTAAATTCTAAATTTTGCATGTGATATAAACTACACAATAGATTTATGATATTTTAGTAAGGGTAACTTTCATATCATTAGGCAAATTGAAGATGTATAAGTGCTAAACTAGACTACTTTCACTTATCATCGAAATTGGAGTTGAACAAATCATCATTTTATTTTAAACTGACATTTGCAGAATATACCTCTTAACATTATTAATCAAGGAATGTCAATATGGCGACTAGTTCCAAATGGCCCTAATTCATTCCGTTGGGAGGAAAGTGACAAAATTGTCCCTATTGAAAAAATAAAAAATGTAGAAAAATCTCCAATTCATACACTAATCATCGTTTGCCTTCGATGATCGATCTTTTGCTTCAAGGTTTTTAGTATCATCCAAACAACGTCACTTTCTTTATTATGTATATCTCATTTCCTTTTATGAAGCTATTATATATATTCACATTTGATGGTATATACTACATGTTGTTTTAAGCTTCCTT
>JANIIA010061870.1:0-10848 GCA_027478495.1 Erythroxylum alaternifolium
CGCCACCCTCGCGGGGCACGGATCCGGGTATCACTGTCGATATCGGGTTCGGGTTTTGCGGGAGTGGGGTGTTACAGATATCTTAGCTTTGTATGTGACTATTTTGGAATATTCTTAGAATAGTTGAGGGCTAGATATATGAATTACATACGTATTTGCTTCATGTTGAATGATTTTGTATAATTATGGATGATTTGAGGCATAATAAACCCTAGGAAGGTACATGGGTTGAAAAACGTATGATACAACACACATGAGACTTATCGATGAAAAATGCCAAGACCCTAGGAGCCACATTGAGAACTTGCTTTCTCGATTATATGGCGTAACAATGCCACATACTATAGCGCTTGCTTAAAATCAAACTTTGGAAATGAACTTGCGGTGAGCAATGCAAATGTAAATATCTTGGTTTTGTATGAGGTTATTTTGGAATATTCTTAGAATAATTGATGGCTAGGAGAATGAATTAGATAAGCATTTACTGCAAGATAAATTAGCTTGGATAATTGTGGATGATTTATGGCATAAGAAACCTCTAGGGTGGTATATAGATTGAAAACTGATCATGCGGCTCCTATGAGACATCTCGATGAAAAATTTAGCAAGCCGAGGAGTCATAACGAAAACTTGCTCCATCGATTCACATACGTAAACTATGTCACGTACCATAGTGCTTGTTTAAAATCAAACTTTAAAAATCAACTTGTTGGATACTAAAGCAAATATAGTTATCTTGATGTTATATGTTGTTGTTTTGTAATATTCTAAGAACAATTGAATGCTAGATTTATGAATTACATAAGAATCCACTACATGATGAATGATTTTGTATAACTTTGGATGAATTGAGGCATAACAAACCCCTAAGAAGATACATATGTTGGAAACTTGTGATGCAGAACCCATGAGGATTATTGCTGAAAAATTCAAAGAGCTTAGGAGTCAGAGTGAGAACTTGCTTTCTTGATTATATATTGTGACAATGCCACATGCAATAGTGCTTGTTTAAAATCAAACTTTGGAAATCAACTTGTTGGTGATTAAAGGAAATATAGATATCTTAGTTTTTTATATGGTTGTTTCGGAATATTTTTAGAATAATTGATGCCTAGATGTATGAATTACGTAAGTATTTATTACATGTTAATTGATTTTGTATAATTATGGGTGATTTGATGCATAATGAACAGCTTCGAAGGTACGTAGCTTGGAAACCCATGATGCAACACTGATGAGGCTTATGGGTGAAAAATTCCACAAGCTGAGGAGACATAGCAAGAACTAGCTTTATTGATCATACGGTGTAACAATGCCACGTACCATAGTTCTTATTTTAAATCAGTCGCTGGAAATCAACTTGTTGGATACTAGTGCAAATATAGTTATCTTATCTTTATTTGTGGTTGTTTTGGAATGTTGTTATAATGATTGATGGCTAGATGTATGAATTACATAAGTATTTACTGCATGTTGAATTAGGTTGTACAATTATGGATGATTTATGGCATAAAAAACCTCTAAGGTGGTGGTATATAGATTGGAAATTGATGATGTAGCTCCCATGAGGGTTCTCGATGAAAAATTTAGCGAGCATAGGAGTCACAACAAATACTTGCTACATCAATTCACTAACATAAACAACGTCACGTACTATAGTGTTTGCTTAAAATCAAACCTTGGAAGTCAACTTATTGGACACTAAAGAAAATATAGTTATCTTGGTGTTGTATGTTAATGTTTTAGAATATTTTAAGAATAATGGAATTTTATATGTATGAATTACATAAGTATCTATAATATGTTGAATGATTTTGTATAACTTTGGATGAATTGAGGAATAAGAAATCCCTAAGAAGATACATAGGTTAGGAAACTGTGATGCAACTGAAGTAAATCACAGGTTAATATAGAATTCACGTACAATATATGATATACACAAGAAGGGGGGTTGAATTGTGTATACTTTTCGAGAATACAAAATCTTTAATATTTTTGATAAGAATTTCTAACTTGTTGAAAAGAATATCACAAAAGTTATACGAAAGTTGTTATGTAGTTAAATTGCAAATAACTTCTATATACTTGTTTAAAAAAAACAAAATAGAATAAGTTGAAAGATAGAAGATAGACACTACGATTTTTATACTAGTTCACTCCAAATTGTGGGCTACGTCCAGTCCTCAGAATTCTTCTGAGTTTTTACTATACTTCAACAAATTTACAAGTATTCTTTCTTCCCTTTTAGATCCTTTTCAGGTTTCTTGCACCAAGTATTCTTTCAGCTATCTTAGCCTCTCCAGGCTTAGAGCCTTTTCTTTCTCCCACTAGAAAGATATTGTGAGCTTTTCTTACAGTAGGGTTAGTTCTCTTAGTATCGTAATACAGAATTTTTCTTTTCTAAGTAAACACTTGAAAGCTCAAAAGATCAATAGTTCAAAGGTTTTCGGAAAAGTTGTTCAATCTTTGACTACAACTAGTATTTATAGTCCAAGTCTCCAACCGCTTCTTGAATCTTGATAATTGCTTCATGAATCTTGATAACTACTATTTAGTTGAGTTATGTAAATAACTCCAATAACTAACTATTCGACGTACTAGTGTATCTTCTTCTTTGTATCGTCTGTGTTTTCTTCTTCTATGTTTTCTCTTCTTCTGTATCTTCTGCTTCTTCTTTGTTTTCACTTCTTCTGTATCTTTTGCTTCTTTTGTGTTTTTTACTTTCTTCTGTGTTTTGCTTCCTTTTGTATCTTCCACTTCTTCTGTGTTTTTCTTCTGTGTTCTCCACTTCTTATGTGTTTTACTTCCTTATGTGTTCTCCACTTCTTCTATGCTTTTCTTTCTTCTGTGTTTTGTACTTCTGCACACTTAACACACTCATCAAACTAGTTCATTTATTTCTAAGATTATTATTACTTGATTGTCATCAAAATTAATCACCGTGAAGTCCTATTGACTTAACAGCAACACCCATGAGATAATGCCACATTCGATAGTGCTTGTTCAAAATCAAACTTTGGAAATCAACTTGTTGGCGATTAAAAGAAATATAAATATCTTAGTTTTATATATGTTTGTTTCAGAATATTCTTATGGTAATTGGTGGCTAGATGTATGAATTACATAAGTATTTACTGCATGTTGAACGATTTTGTATAATTACAGATGATTTGGGGCATAATGAACACCTAACAAGGTACATAGCTTAGAAACCCGTGATGCAGCACCCATAAGTCTTATCGATAAAAAATTCCACGAGCCTAGGTGTCACAGTGAGAACTGGCGTTCTTGATTCATACGGTGTAACAATGCCACGTGTCGTAGTTCTTGTTTAAAATCAATCATTGGAAATCAACTTGTTAGGAACTAGTGAAAATATTGTTATCTTGGCTTTGTATGTGGTTGTTTTGGAATGTTTTTATAATGAATGATGGCAACATGCATGACTTACATAAGTATTCACTGCATGTTGAATTAGGGTGTACAATTATGGATGATTTATGGCATAAGAAACCTCTACGGTGGTATATAGATTGGAAATTGACAATGCAGCTCCTATGAGGCTTCTCGATGAAAAATTTGGCGAGCGTATGAGTCACAATGAATACTTGCTTCATCGATTCACAAAAGTAAACAATGTCACGTACCATAATGCTTATTTAAAATCAAACCTTGGAAGTCAACTTGTTGGAGACTAAAGCAAATATAGTTAGCTTGATGTTGTACGTTATTGTTACGAAATATTTTAAGAGTAATGGAATTTTATATGTATGAATTACATAAGTATTTGTTGCATGTTGAATGATTTTGTATAACTTTGGATGTATTGAGGCATAAGAAATCCCTAGGAAGATACATAGGTTAGGAAACTATGATGCAACACCTATGAGGCTTATCGATGAAAAAATTCAAGAGCCTAGGAGTCAAAGTGAGAACTTGCTTAGTCGATTATATAGCCTAACAATGCCATGTACCATAGTTCTTTTTTAAAATCAAACTTTGGGAATCAACTTGTTAGTGATTAATGCAAATATAGATATCGTGATTCTGCATGTGGTTGTTTTGGAATATTCTTAGAACAATTGAGGGCTAAATGTATGAATTACATAATTATTCATAACATGTTAAATGATGTTCTATAATTATGGATTATATAAGGCATAATAAACCTCTAGGAAGATACATAGGATGAAAAAACTCTTATAAAAAACCTATGAGGCCTATCGATGAAAAATTCGAAAAGCCTAGGAGTTACGGTGAGAACTTGCTTCCTTGATTATATGGCATAACAGTGCCACGTACCATAATGCTTGTTTAAAATCAAACTTTGGAAATGACCTTACTAGTGATTAATGCAAATATAGACATCTTGGCTTTGAATGTGGTTATTTTAAAATATTCTTAGAATAATTGATGGCTAGATGTATGAATTACATAAGTATTTACCACAAGTTGAATTAGCTTGTACAAGTATGGTTAATTTACGGCATAAGAAACCTCTACGGTGGTATATTGACTGGAAATGATGATACAGTTCCCATGAGGCTTCTCGATGAAAAATTCTGCAAGCCTAGGAGTCACAACGAAAAATTGGTTCATCGATCCACAGAGGTAAACAATGTCACTTACCATAGTACTTGCTTAAAATCAAACTTTGGAAACCAACTTGTTAAAGACTAAAGCAAATATAGTTATCTTGGTGTCATATGTTGTTGTTTTGGAATATTCTAAGAATAATTAAATGCTAGATGTTCAAATTACAAAAGAATCTACTGCAAATTGATTGATTATGTATAACTTTGGATGAATTGAGGCATAAGGAACCCTTAAGAAGATGCATAAGTTGGAAACCATTGATACAGCACCCATGACGATTACCGTTGAAAAATCCCAAGAGCCTAGGAGTCATAGCGATAACTTGCTTTCTCAATTATATAGCGAGACAATGGCTACAATAGCCCTTGTTTAAAATCAAACTTTGAAAATCAAGTTGTTGGTGATTAAAACAAATATAGATAACTTAGTTTTATATATGGTCTTCTCAGAATATTCTTTGAGTAAGTGGTGACTAGATGTACGAATTACATAAGTATTTAGTGCATGTTGAATGATTTTGTGTAATTACAGATGATTTGAGGCACAATGACACAATGTAAATAGCTTGGAAACCTGTGATGTAGCACTCATAAGGCTTATCGTTAAAAAATTCCACGAGCTTAGGTGTCACAATGAGAACTGGCTTTCTTGATTCATACGATGTAACAATGCCACGTGTCGTAGTTCTTATTTAAAATCAATCATTAGAAATCAACTTGTTAGGAACTAGTGCAAATATTGTTATTTTGGCTTTGTATGTGGTTGTTTTGTAATGTTTTTATAATGAATGATGGCTAGATTTATGAATTACATAAGTATTTACTGCATGTTAAATTAAGGTGTAAAATTGTGGATGATTTATGGCTTTAGAAACCTCTAGGGTGGTCTATAGATTGGAAATTAACAATGCAACTACTATGAGGCTTCTCGATGAAAAATTTAGCAAGCGTATGAGTCGTAACGAATACTTGCTTCATTAATTCACAAATGTAAACAATGTCATGTACCATAGTGCTTGTTCAAAATCAAACCTTAGAAATCAACTTATCGTAGACTAAAGTAAATATAGTTATCTTGGTTTTGTATGTTGTTGTTTCGGAATATTTTAAGAGTAATGAAATTTTACATGAATTACATAAGTATCTGTTGCATGTTGAATGATTTTGTATAACTTTCAATGAATTGAGGCATAAGAAATCCCTAGGAAGATACTTAGGTTAGGAAACCGTGGTGCAGCACCCATGAGGCTTATCAATGAAAAAATCCAGGAGCCTAGGAGTCACAGTGAAAACTTGCTTTGTCAATTATACAATGTAACAATGCCACGTACCATAGTTCTTTTTAAAAATCAAATTTTGGTCACCAACTTGTTAGTGATTAATGCAAATATAGATATCGTGATTCTGTATGTGGTTGTTTTGGAATATTCTTAGAACAATTGAGGGTAAATGTATGAATTACATAAGTATTCACTACATGTCGAATGATGTTGGATAATTATGGACGATTTGAGGCATAATACCCTAGGAAGGTGCATTGGTTGAAAAAACTCCTATAGAAAACCTATGAAGCTTATCGATGAAAAATTCCAAAAGCCTAAGAGTCACGGTGAGAACTTGTTTCCATGATTATATGGCATAACAGTGCCACATACCATAGTGCTTGTTTAAAATCAAACTTTGGAACTGGCCTTACTGGTGATTAATGCAAATATAGATATCTTGGTTTTGAATGTTGTTATTTTAAAATATTCTTATAGTAATTGATGGCTAGATGTATGAATTACATAAGTATTTACTACATGTTGAATTAGCTTGTAGAATTATAGTTAATTTACAACATAAGAAACCTCTACAGTGGTATATTGATTAGAAACTAATGATGCAATTCCCTTGAGGCTTCTGAATGAAAAATTTTGCAACCCTAGGAGTCACAACAAAAAAATGGTTCATCGATCCATAAAGGTAAACAATGTCACATACAATAGTACTTGTTTAAAATCAAACTTTGGAAATCAACTTGTTAGAGACTAACGCAAATATAGTTATCTTGGTGTCGTATGTTGTTGTTTTGGAATATTCTAAGAATAATTAAACGCTAGATATCTGAATTACATAAGAATCTACTACAGGTTGATCGATTTTGTCGTATGTTGTTGATTTGGAGTATTCTAAGAATAATTAAAGACTAGATGTATGAATTACATAAGAATCTATTGCATATAGATTGATTTTGCATAGGTTGGAAACCATTGATGCTGCACCCATGAGGATTATCGTTGAAAAATTCTAAGAGCCTAGGAGTCATAGTGTAACTTGCTTTCTCGATTATATAGTGAGATAATTCCACGTACAATAGTGGTTGTTTAAAATCAAGCTTTGAAAATCAACTTGTTGGTGATTAAAACAAATATAGATATCTTAGTTTTATATGTGGTTGTTTCGGAATATTCTTAGTTTTACATGTTGAATGAGTTTAAATAATTACAGATGATTTGAGGCCTAATGAACACCTAGTAAGGTACATAGCTTGGAAACCCGTGATGTAGCGTCCATGAGGCTTATCGGTAAAAATTCCATGACTTAGGTGTCACAGTGAGAACTTGCTTTCTTGATTCGTACGGTGAAACAATGCCACGTGCCGTAGTTCTTGCTTAAAATGAATCATTGGAAATCAACTTGGAGGGAACTAGTGCAAATATTGTTTTCTTGGCTTTGTATGTTGTTGTTTTGGAATGTTTTTATAATAGATGATGGCTAAATGTAAGAATTTCATAAGTATTTACTGCATATTGAATTAGGCTGTACAATTATGGATGATTTATGGCATAAGAAACCTTTATGGTGATACATAAATTGGAAATTGATGATGTAGCTCCTATGAGGCTTCTCGATGAAAAATTTAGCGAGTGTATGAGTCACAACGAATACTTGCTTCATCGATTCACAAACGTAAACAATGTCACGTACTATAGTGCTTGTTTAAAATAAAACCTTGGGAGTCGACTTGTTGGAGACTAAAGTAAATTAGTTATCTTGGTGTTGTATGCTGTTCTTTCAGAATATTTTAAGAATAATGGAATTTTATTTGTATGAATTACATAAGTATCTGTTGCATGTTAAATGATTTTGTATAACTTTGGATGAATTGAGGCATAAGAAATCCCTAGGAAGATACATAGGTTAGGAAACAGAGATGCAGCACCCATGAGGCTTATCAATGAAAAAATCCAGGAGCCTAGGAGTCACAGTGAGAACTTCCTTTGTCAATTATATGGTGTAACAATGCCCCGAATCATAGTTCTTTCTTAAAATCAAACTTTGGGAATGAAATTGTTGGTGGTTGGTGATTATTGCAAATATAGATATCGTGATTCTGCATGTGGTTGTTTTGAAATGTTCTTAGAGAAATTAACGGCTAAATGTATGAATTACATAAGTATTCACTACATGTCGAATGATGTTGGATAATTATGGATGATTTGAGGCATAATACCCTAGGAAGGTGCATTGGTTGAAAAAACTCCTATAGAAAACCTATGAGGCTTATCGATGAAAAATTCCAAGAGTCTAGGAGTCACGGTGAGAACTTGTTTCCTTGATTATATTGCATAACAGTGCCACGCACCATAATGCTTGTTTAAAATCAAACTTTGGAAATGACCTTACTGGTGATTAATGCAAATATAGATATCTTGGTTTTGAATGAGGTTATTTTAAAATATTCTTACAATAATTGATGGCTAGATGTATGAATTATATAAGTATTTACTACAAGTTGAATTAGCTTGTACAATTATGGTTAATTTACGACATAAGAAACCTCTACGGTGGTATATTAATTGGAAACCAATGATGCAGTTCCCGTGAGGCTTCTCAATGAAAAATTTTGTAAGCCTAGGAGTCACAACGAAAAATTGGTTCATCGATCCACAGAGGTAAACAATGTCACATACCATAGTACTTGTTTAAAACTAAACATTGGAAATCAGCTTGTTAGAGACTAAAGCAAATATAGTTATCTTGGTGTCGTATGTTGTTGTTTTGGAATATTCTAAGAATAATTAAATGCTAGATGTATGAATTGTATAAGAATCTACTGCAGGTTGATCGGTTTTGTCGTATGTTGTTTTGGAATATTCTAAACATAATGAAACGCTAGATGTATGAATTACATAAGAATCTATAACATATTGATTGATTTTGTATAACTTTGGATGAATTGAGGCATAAGGAATCCCAAGGAAGACGCATAGGTTGGAAACCATTGATGCTGTACCCATGAGGATTATCGTTGAAAAATTCTAAGAACCTAAGAGTCATAGTGATAACTTGCTTTCTTAATTATATAGTGAGACAATGCAACGTACAATAGTGCTTGTTTAAATTCAAACTTTGGAAATCAACTTCTTGGTGATTAAAACAAATATATATATCTTAGTTTTATATATGGTCGTTTCAGAATATTCTTAGAGTAATTGGTGGCTAGATGTATGAATTATATAAGTATTTACTACATGTTGAATGATTTTGTATAATTACGGATGATTTGAGGCATAATGACGCAATGTACATAGCTTGGGAACCCGTGATGTAGCACTCATAAGGCTTATCGGTAAAAAATTCCACGAGCTTAGGTGTCACAATGAGAACTGGCTTTCTTGATTCATACGGTGTAACAATGCCAAATGCCGTAGTTCTTGTTTAAAATCAATCATTGGAATTCAACTTGTTAGGAACTAGTGCAAATATTGTTATTTCGGCTTTATATGTGGTTATTTTGTAATGTTTTATAATGAACGATGGCTAGATGTATGAATTACATAAGTATTTACTGCATGTTGCATTAGGGTGTACAATTGTGGATGATTTATGGCATAAGAAACCTCTAGGGTGGTATATAGATTGGAAATTGACGATGCAGCTGCTGTGAGGCTTCTCGATGAAAAACTTAGCCAGCGTATGAGTCACAACGAATACTTGCTTTATCAATTCACAAATGTAAACAATGTCACGTACCATAGTGCTTGTTTAAAATCAAACCTTAGAAGTCAACTTCTTGGAGACTAAAGCAAATATAGTTATCTTGGTGTTGTATGTTGTTGTTTCGGAATACTTTAAAAGTAATGGAATTTTATATGTATGAATTACATAAGTATCTATTGCATGTTGAATGATTTTGTATAAATGTGGATGAATTGAGGTATAAAAAATCCCTAGGAAGATACATAGGTTAGGAAACTGTGATGCAGCACCCATGAGGTTTATCGATGAAAAAATCCAAGAGCCTAAGAGTCACAGTGAAAACTTGCTTTGTCGATTATATAATGTAACATGCCACGTACCATAGTTCTTTTTGAAAATAAAACTTTGGGAACCAACTTGTTAGTGATTAATGCAAATATAGATATCATGATTCTGTATGTGGTTGTTTTGGAATATTCTTAAAACAATTGAGGGCTAAATGTATGAATTACATAAGTATTCATTACATGTTGAATGATGTTATATAATTATGGATGATTTGAGGCTTAATAAACCTCAAGGAAGGTATATAGGTTGAAAAAACTCTTATAAAAAACCTATGAGGCTTATCGATGAAAAATTCTAAAAGCCTAGGAGTCATGGTGAGAACTTGCTTCCTTGATTATATGGCATAACAGTGCCATGTACCATAGTGCTTCTTTAAAATCAAACTTTGGAAATGACCTTATTGGTGATTAATGCAAATATAGATTTCTTGGTTTTCAATGTGGTTATTTTAAATTATTCTTATAATAATTGATGGCTAGATGTATGAATTACATAAGTATTTACTACATGTTGAATTAGCTTGTACAATTATGGTTAATTTACAGCATAAGAAACCTCCACGGTGGTATATTGATTAGAAACTGATGATGCAGTTCCCTTGAGGCTTCTGAATGAAAAATTTTGCAATCCTAGGAGTCACAACGAAAAATTGGTTCATCGATCCACAGAGGTAAAAAATGTCACATACAATAGTACTTGTTTAAAATCAAACTTTGGAAATCAACTTTTTAGAGACTAAAGTAAATATAGTTATCTTGGTGTAATATACATATACATAGAGATGTTTGGGAAACATGTACATTATTAGAATTTAAATCAATTGATTCACAGTTGAATAACCAAATTGGTCGCTTAATTATGGTTTTAGACTATAGTGTTGCGATTTATCTCCATATAAGTAAAGGAGTTTACTTCAAGGGAATGATGAGTTTCATATCAT
>JANIIA010061901.1:0-10847 GCA_027478495.1 Erythroxylum alaternifolium
ATTTTATAGCTTAAGTGCTACAAATTTCATTTGACGCACTAAGATATATTTGAAAGTGCTTGGGTTTCATGTAAGGAGCTAACCCTTAGCTCAAGAGAGCTCAATGAAGTTCATGTAAGCTATAAGTGGCTTGATATGACTTTCCCTTAGCTCAAATGTCTAAAGATAGCTTAAGGTGAGCTCATGGGAGCTCATTAAAACTAGTTAATTAGCTAGAAAGCTAGGGATAAGCTCAATTGGACTCAATTGAGATTACCCCATCTCATCTTTGGTTCTTGGTAATTAAAGCTAGTTATAAATGTGTTCACACTAGTTAAGCTAGAATAGCTAATTAAGGAGCATGAATTGGAGTTTAAACCCAAAGCTTAATGGGCAAAATTGGTGGTGTTAGATGAAGGAATCTAGCGTGCTTAAGTGCACAATGCATACTAGGGTGTACCATGAGTTATAGCATGCCATAATGCATCTTCCCATGTAAACTCAGAGTGCAAGTTCAATGTCTCCACATGAATACATGAATTTGGCCAAGAAAGGATGAATTCAGACAAGAGATTGACTTCAAACAATAGGGAAGGTTCATCTTGTACCTTGCCTTAGAATGAACATACATGACACCCTTTCACCAAGGTATGTGTACTTTGGATGAAATAATATGTTGTTTTGGCCAATGGTTGTGACCATTCAGCTAAAAAGGGGTTCATGTACAAGAAGAATGGTCATGAGTGTACCATCATGACTTTAAGTGAAGATACATGACTCTTTACCAAAGATGTGTCCCTTGACCAGGAGTCGTGATGTTTCGCCAAGAGACATAACTTTTGGAAGAATCACTATGTTTTTCCAAGAGACATAACTCTTGGAAGAGTCATGACACTTCAAAGGCACCTTTCAGTGACCTATAAAAGGGAATTTCGTAGTTTCTTTAAGAGAGTTTTTCTCTTTGACCGAATACTACACTCTTCTCCCCATCTTTGAGTTGAAAACACTCCCTTCGTTCAAGTCTTCATGTGTTGAACCACTCTCTCATAAAATGATTGTTAAGTTTATTAAGAGCATTGTGGGTGAACCATAAGGATTGCTACTTTCACAAGTTAGCAACTCTTTACCTTAGTGCGTTGTGATGAGATCGATCTACTCCATCCATTCCAACCACGAAGAGTTGGAGAATAAGGAGAAGCCATAGTGGATCTCCATAAGGGAGGCAAAACATCAAGTATATAAGGAGTTATTCTGCTGCGTTTCAAGTTAGTATATCATCCTATCCTTCTTAGTGACATGCGTAGGATCTTGAATGCTTATGAAATCATGAGATTTCTTGTTTGAATTATGATCTAAAATTAACAACTTCTCATCATAAGGCCTTCAAACTCTCTTATATACTCTTCCACTTTTTTGTCCCCTTACTTAAGTTCGTGCAATTTTAGATAGAGGTCTTGTTTGAAATTGTCAAGCAAAACCTCTTCTTCATCACCCTTTTCAACTTATTCCAAGATCTCACTCTCGCCTTCTTCCCTGTCTCTCTTCTTCTTAACATTCTCCCACCACATGGAAGCATAACTCTTGAACTTCATAGTGGCTACCTTTCATTTCTTCTCTTTCGAATAGCTCTTGTACTCATATACTCTTTCAATCTTACTCAACCAATCAATAAAACTATTTAGAGCCAAACTACCATCAAACTCAGGCAAATCTATTTTTGGTCCCCTATCATCATTGTCATCTCTTCTCCTCCTTCTCACTTGGGTACCTGATTCATTACAGCCACTAGAAAGACCTATGTTATCTTCAATAAAATGGGGGCTGATGTGCTTGATGTCTTCTATGAGGGGTGATTTTTCTTAGAGGTGATCCAGGTTCCTGAGGAAGTGCTTCGGGTTCTTGGTTGGTTGGTTTTTGTGGCTGGTTTTGAGTAGTGTGTGTGGGAGGGGTTAATTGGTTCATTACAATTAGGCCAAGTTGATCCATTTGTTCCCCAAGTCGCCTAATGTCCTCTTGTGTTTTCATGACGGCAAATTCCCATGAAGAGGTTGGGGAAGATGAACTACTCTTATTGGACATGATGAGGGATAAATTTTAAGCAGCTTTGGAAAATTTTTAGCTACTGCGAACAGTAACTTTGAAGGTGAGTAGTAACTTTCTAGACTTGAAACAATGTGGTTTAGGTTGGTAAGAGTTTAGTTGGTTTTTATGGTTAAAATGCGAATGCTTTAGCTGGCTTTGGATGAGGTGTAAACGTGTTTGGTTAGAGTTGGTATTGATATGAGTTGGAGCAGTGTCAAGGAAAGAGAAAATTCTTGAATTTGAAGCTTAAGACATTTTGCTATTTTTCTTCCGATTCTAGCAACTCAATCGCGACATTCCAGCCACCATTTCACACATTTTCACTTAACAATCAAAGTTTGGATACCAAAATGGTGTGAAAGCAAAACAAACATCTTCAAGATTTAGTCAGACCATCCATTAAGCCACTTTAAAACAACTAGAAAACAACTTCGAATCCCACCAAATTAGTTTGACCAACACCACAAAACACTCTCAACTACATCTTATATGTTCCTATATGCATAACATCTTATTCTTACATTCAAATCAGTTTCATTCATCCTTGATCTGAATTCAGCAAGAACAACTCAAGAACACTCCAGCCTGAATTTCAAGCAAATCAAACACAAGATAAATTAAACTTACTAGAATAGAAGGAAAGAAACACCACCATTTTGAGTTATCCACCACCAAGTTAGGCCAAACTTGGATAAAGAAAAGAACAAAAAGAAGAACTCCATCTTCTTGTTTTTTTCTATTAATCAAATTCTCGTCTTGTTTTTTACAACATCCTAAACATGAGTAGGTGACGACTTACATGGGAAATATCAAAAGTTACAATTAAATATTAGTCAAAATTCATCCACCATTCAAAAATAACAAAAGTCATACCCATTTATTGCCAAAGCCATACCTATGTAATGATTTAGGACGAATTTCCTTAGTACTCATCAACTTGTATGATCTTCTCTCATTTGGATCAAATGAAAATCAAAACCTGGTCTTGATAGATTTGGACCTTTCCATGCTTGTTGCTTATGGGTTGGGCTGTCAGAAATGGTCTTCGACACTTCTTGGACCTTAAGCACTCCATTGACAATCTTATAGGCTTCAATTAAAACTTAGGTCGAATTGTCTTCACTCACTTGGGTTGATTTCACATCACTTCTACCCTCTTTCGAATGGTAGACAATGTTATGAATACTGTACCTATATTGATATCGGATTGAGTTCTGTTATGGAACTGTACTAGTACAGGTCAATATTGGGTATCGTTTCGGGTAATTTTTTAAATTTATGAAATAGTCCTTAAATTTTTTAAAAATTGCAAAATAATTCATTAGTATATTATACTAAAATCAT
Source organism: Erythroxylum alaternifolium (assembly GCA_027478495.1). Lineage (NCBI taxonomy): Eukaryota > Viridiplantae > Streptophyta > Magnoliopsida > Malpighiales > Erythroxylaceae > Erythroxylum > Erythroxylum alaternifolium. Next base: position 3,406 of record JANIIA010061901.1, read on the forward strand.
AATTATAAAATTTAAAATAACAAAATTTTATTTATTTTTATTATTATTAATTTTTAAATATTTTACATATAAATAATAATCACAATTAATATGAAAAAAGATCATTTAATCATCATACAAATATAAAATTAAAAACAATACAAAATATTTAAAATATTCCAATTTGATCATACAATAAATAATAATAATATGAAAATTCAAAACATCAAATAAAAAGAACAATAAATATCCTTAACTCTCTAAGTATTGTAGTTTACAACAAGAGTTCGTAATAAGAAAACAACCAGCTACAAGTGAAACTTAAAACAAAAACATTTACAATTATATTGCATATATAGAATTTAACATATACATCAAATATAAGTAAAATTAAAAGAAGAGGAGAAACAAAAACTTGGAACTTCATTTAATCTTCTATGGGGGGATAACTACTATTACTGCATTGACCTTAATTATTATTTGATACAAAATCCTCACCATTGAGAGGAGCCTCATCATCATCATCATTCATTACACCAAATGACATGTCAATGCTTTTCCCTCAAAGATTATCTTTCAAGTCACTCTCGTCTATCAAACCTGATTCCTTAGAAACTCAATCCACCGAAAGATCGATATTATTAATGCAAATTAGATCTATTGAACTACTTGCTCTATTAAGAGTCCTAGTAAATAATAAATGCAATTATTAAAAAATATAAGAAATTATATTTAACTTAACAGTGAAAATAGCATACCTTTCCTGAAGCTTAAAATTGTATGGAATGAAGATCAGGTCATTCAATATCTTATGCTCCAATCTATTCCTTTTATTGGAATGTATGAATTCAAATATGCTCAAATTCCTTTCATAGCCTATTGTACTCACACATTGACTTATAATTAGAATTACAAAAGTTTGCAATTTTAGAACACCACTTCTGAATTGATACCACCAAGAAACTGCAAGTTGTAAGACAACGAAAGTAGTATAGCAATATATACCTAGATTAAGCTTTGCTCTTTGTCGAATAGCAATTGTCCCAAAGGACTGCTTATAAAGCTCTATTTGTGAGCTTAGGAGATCTTGCATCATCTGATGAGCAACAACTGTTATAATAGTTAATAGCATTCCCCTATTAAATTAGACTTTCTTTGTAAAACCTAGTCTAAAATAGACACTAGGATAAAAAATGCCCTAGGTGCAAATAACAGAGAGTAAAGTTACTTCTTATCTTTCATTGATGACTATAAGATAAGGTGTATACAAAAAAGACTTATTTTTCAGATTGTCCTTGATTGCTTCCTTTACCTCTCCATTAAGTCAAAAAAATAACTCATTATTGTCTTTTCATCACTATTATCCAAACAAAGCACTTCACCAAAGGCTCACAAACTCATATCACAAATTGAAATTAAAACCAAAATTCAATATCTTTAAGAATAATTTTGGGAACCTCCAATCCAGCATTAGACTTAGCATGTTGAGATGCAACCCACTTATCACCTGTAAATATTTGCCTTAACTCTTTCTTCATCATAATAGAACACTAAAGTAATAAGAAATTTGTTGCAAATCTTATAACAGTAGAACAATACAAATTTCTACCATTCATAAAAACCTTTCTCATTAAATTCAAGACCCATGCATGATTATAGATGAACTTAGTCACCTTTTTGGCTTTTTACATAGTCTCATCAATAATAGGAAAATACTTAACATCACCTATATTTTCTAGCATTAAGTCAATGCAATGTGCAATACAAGGAGTCTAAAAAAAGGCATTATACTTGCTTTGTAATCTCCTTCCTATCGCTTTATAAGCAGAATCATTGTCAGTAATGAACTGAACAATATTCTGTGGTCCTACTTCGTTAACAACTTCATCGAATATTTCAAATAAAGTATCAATATTTCTAACAAGGCTAGATGCATCAGTAGACTTCAAAAACATTTAGCCATTTGCAAAATAAACAAAAAAATTAATAATAGGCTCATCTCTTCTATTTGTCCAACCATCATATAAGATTGAACACCCATAAGTAGCCCAATCCATTCTTCTTTTTTCCAAATAACTTTTAACTTTATAAACTAAGCTACTCAAAATTTTACCTCTGTAGTCAATAATAGAAGGAGTTTTCTGGACCTTAAAAGGCCATAGCATCCACTATATGTTTATAATAATAATATTGGGAAGCATTAAATGCTACGCCTGAATCATAGCACCACCTAGCTGTTACCATATCTACAATATAAGCCGCTTCCATTGATTGCATGGTGAAATACTTTTCTTCCCTTTGCCCAATTTACAAAACAAAGTTTAACTTTAAATAGTTATTAAGATATTAGAGAAACACTTTGTTGATGTTTAAGTTTAACTATCAAATATTTAACTAATTCATTTCAATTTGATTCAATACAAGTATGATCAATGGTAAGTCTTTTATAGAAGATAATTTAATGTATTAAGCAAAAAGTAAACAAAACTTTATACATTTCAGAACTTGTATAGAAATTTTACTAGAATATAAGAATTTTCAATTTTCAATCACATTTAATTTAATTTAATTAATTAATTACCAAAAAAGCCTAAACTTTTCTCAAATTTTCAATTATATCCCAAACTTTAAAAAGTAGCAATAAAATACCCCAACTTTCAATTTTTCAATTCTAGCTTAGGGTTAATCTCATCATTATCTTGGTTAATGTGGCATTGTTGCATGTCAAAGACCCACTAATCAGACATGTCAGTGTCATTTGGGGAAGCTTGTCTAATTAGTTAAATGACTTCTTTTCTTAATGGTAGTAAAGCAAAGTTGTTTTAAGAAAACTGAAAGAAGACTTGCTCCTCCTCCTTCGTTCTCACTCAATCTGTAAGCTAAAATTCCTAGGTTTTTGACATTGTTTCGTCCCTCCCTCCCAAACACACATATAGAACTTCTAAACTACTAGTAAATTCTAGGTGAATTTGGAAAGTCTAGTTATAATTGGGCATTTGACAATCCTTGTGGTTGGCCAAGAGATCCTTAGAACTAATGGAGAGGTCAGTGCATGTTTAGGAGACAACAAACCTAATATATTGTCATTTCTGGAATAGCATGGACAATGTGACACATGGTTAACTCAAACTCCATGGTTTTGTTACGTTCTCTCAATGTAGGTTGAGTCAGTGTGCACTAGTCTGACAAATAATTATTGTCAAGAGGCTTATGATATGATTCAAACTCCAGATTTGAAAAAACTTCTAGTAAACTTTGGCATTCAATATGGACCATTTTTTGGGGATATTTTCTCACTGTTTTCTTGTATTATAGCTTGCAAGTATCTTGCTGGATACTCATAATCTGGATGTAGCAGGAAAAACTATGACAAGAGATTTAGAAGTAATTTAGTTGCTACTAGTCGGTTTGGCACCAAACTATTGAAATGTCATTTTTGATCAACATATTGCTATTTTTTCACGCTCTGTAAAATACATCATATTTATCTATCTCTTGATTTGACCTTTTCTTTCTCTTCTCTTAGTTAGTAATGAAATATCAAAGAGACAATTCCTTCTTTGAAGCTTTGTAGTGAAATTATGGAAGGCCTCCAATTGACAGTAAGATCCTCTACATTATTGTTTTTAGATAATAATCAAAGGGAGAATGTTAGGTGCTATTGATTTTGTCATTTGATTGCCATTGATTCATTGTGATTGATGAATTTTCTCACTGAAGTAATCCTACCATTTCTTCTGCAACATATTGCAATTACCTTGAAGATAGAAACCTCATCTCGTTCTTTTTCCTGTCCTTTAAAGCTGACAAAGTGCCAAAAATGAACTTGCATTGAATTATCTTTGTTTACTAAATGATTGATACTCAAGATAAAACAAAGTATCTAATATTGATCAAGTTCTATAAGATGGTGTCACTAATAATTATAAGCAATCTTTTCTTGTAATTTATGACTTACTTGTGTCTTTTTAACTCCCGTAATGGCAAAATTTTCCTTCTTTATGAATGATGATACACTAATATTTTCTTATCCTTTTAGTTCCTCTATACTTGTATTTATTCGCATTTTCTATCTTAAATGTTACACTTATCTTGTTTTATGCTTCTCAGGTATATTTGGACAGTAGATGTAAAAATGAGCTTAAGGAGATGGAATTTGTAGAAACATAGTTCATATTTGGAAAGAGGAGCTCGAAATGAGTAGAAATGGTCAAAGTTGCCAAATCCTAATCCCAGTAAGATTAGAAATCCAGTTGTACAAGGAATCCTATTCTAACAAGGATTTCCTGTTTTGGCGATTCGCGGAAAAAATGAAATCGGTGACGAAAGATATGATGGCAAGTAATCCTACTCCTACAAGGATTAGGAATCGTATTCGTGTTAGGAATCCTACCTCTGCAAGAATGCGCCACCTCCTTTTCCTTCTCCAACTTGGATTCCACCTTTTAAAGACCAAATTCAACATAGAATAGAAGTCCTTCTCCTCCATGGATTCTTCTTTTGAGTCCTACAAGGATTCAACTTTCTCTTGCACCTCCTCATGACCAATATAAATAGGACATATTAGCTCATTATTTTTACTACTTCTCATTCTCTCTCTCTTGTATGTTACTGCTCACGTGTACTATTCACGAGAATATTAATTTTCTCTCTCTTCATCTTTTGTCTTCTTTACTTAAACAATAATTAGGGTTTTATTTATTTTTTCTTTGCCGCACCTTATGTTGATGAAGAACTATTTTTTTTCAATTGTAAGAGATATTAACTTTAAACCCTAGTTTATTCATGAGAACTTGTGTTTAATATTCTTGAGTATACGTGTGATGATTTTGTGTTCTTGGTTTATATGCGTGAATGTTGAATTGTGTATGCGTGAATTTAATCTAGAATTTGTTCTTGCTAGCATGTTTTGTTTGCTAAATTAATCATCTTAGGTTCGAGTTTCCAAGTGGTTAATGCTAGTAGCTTTAACTTGTTAAAATTCATTCGAGTTTTGGTTTTAACTTGTTTAGATCAAGAATTTTGATTTTGTCAATGCATTCGAGTTTTGATTGATAGAATTAAGACATCAAACCATTGATCTTAATGCTTTACTTTGATTGTTGATGCATTTGAGTTTTGGTCAAGTCTTTGATGTAAAAGAGTTATCTTGCATTCGAGTTTTGGAGACAAACTAGACAATATTGGTGTCCTTAATCACGCACATCATAATTGAATCATCTTTATGTTCTATGATTGAATTTACTAAGTGTTTATAGGTGAACTCTCTTGTAATTGAATCTTGATAAATCTTAATTTTCTTGAAATTGTTGAATTGCTCTTTTTAATTTTTAATTATTTTCTTGTTTGAATTTCGCATAAAACCCCCCCACGAATCGTATGTGTGTTTGAGTTTTCTTTTCATGATTTGTTCTCATGTTTTTAGTTTAGTTTTGCATCTATATAATTCACTTGTATTCTTGCTTTTAAACAGTCTTGCTTGCTTTAAAAAAATTAGTGCTGATTTTATTGTTCTCTGTGGGATCGATACCTTACATGCCTATATTACGTGTTTAGAATTTTAGGGTTTAATTTGTAGGACTAAATGACATCCTGTCAATTTACTAAAGACTTGGCCCTTAATAGGAAAATTTGACAAACTATGATACGGGTAAGGGATCTTACATGGAGAGGTCCTTCACTTTCTGTAGGTCTTTTAAACATTTTCCTTCAATTCTTATGTCTTATATTTTGCCCAAAATAGTTATATCTGTAATGCTCCCCCTTTAACCATTCTAGTTAAGTATTTTTTATTTTAATTGCTTGTTTGTTTTATTTATTTATTGGTCCTCTTTATTATTTGTTTATTTATTACTTATTAATATCATATATTTTTATTCTTTACCTTGTATCTCTATTCTATTTTATCATATTATTATTTAGTTTATTTCATTTTATGTACTTTATATATTTATATTTTTTTCTTTATCTTTTTATTTGACTTTAATTTAATTTAATTTCAATTTTATTATATATGCAGTGTTTTTAAACATTTCTCAAAAAAATTTCTATTTTTTCTCCTTTTCTTATCAATCTATAAAAATTATTCTCTCTATTAATTAGGTTTAAGGCTACATACTTTTGGACCTCCTTAAAACCTGCATCTCAATGAGATTTCTACTGAGATGTTGTTTATTTGATTGAGTTATAGCTGAAATATTTTTAAACAAGAAGCATTTGTATATTTCACTAAAAGATGTGCCAACTAGATTTAATAATCATTCTTATTAACCCTAAAAGAATAATTTGGTATCCAAATAAGCATAAATGTGTATTTCATTAACAAATTATCATTTCCAATTATAAATCTCACCTTAGCATTTATGGGGAAATTGTGGCCTAAACTTTATAAAAATTTAGTCCTATAAAGGAACCTAATTTGTTCTAGTTATCAAACCCAAGATATGCCTCTTTTCCATTCCTTATTCTACATACTATAAACTGAGAAAATGATTCCCTCGTCTTCAATGATTGAGTTATAAACCAAGAGGTATTTTTTATATGTTATTGCCCTTAAGAGAATAATGATTGATCAAATTACCTATAATCCTTTATCGTTACCTTATGTAGTTTATTTATGTAAAAAAACATTTTGATAAAAATAATCAAGTGTTTGTTCAATCTAAACTTCTTATGTTGAAGATATCAATTAAATAAAGTAAAAACAATATAAAAATTATAAATTATTGTATAGCATGAACTTTTTAAAGCAACAAAAACAAGCTTTACCGATGGGAGACCCAATAGGAACTTGTCCTAGAGAACCTTCAACAAGATGAAACTATGCCTGGGAATGACTAGAATCAAACACACGGAAGCATAAGAAACAAATTTGAAAAGATAGAAATAGAAAACAAAGAGGAAAGGGTTAGAAGAATGTTGGTCAATAGAAAGAACCCAAAGAGAACTTGTCTCTTAGAACCCTAGGAAGAATGTTGGTCAATGGAAAGAACCCTAAGAGAACTTATCTCTTAGAACCCTAACCTTGGGATGCACAAAGGAAGACCACTCCTTCGATAAGTCAAGTATTCTCAAAGAATACAAAAAAAGCAAGAATGCTCTCAATAATACTCAATGGTATTTCTAAATGAAAAATTCCCTTCCAAAGTAAATAGAGGGTGCCTATTTATAGGAAAACTCCCTAACTTAATGTCCTAAAGAAGAAACTAAATAAAAGGAAACAAATCCATCCCTAAAAGGAAACAAAATAAACTTAGAAAGGTGTTGACTTGATGACCTTCTTTCAAGGAAAACAAAAAGGAAACAAATTAAAACATGATTTGAACATATTGGACCTTATAGATCACATCCTTCTCCTTATTTTTAAGCGGAACATGGTTGTCACAAGGTATTTTAAGTGAGTTCTCCCAATTGGACTCCATGTGGGCCTTTGGACACTTCATGTTGGGCTTCAAGGAGTAAGA
>JANIIA010061962.1:0-10844 GCA_027478495.1 Erythroxylum alaternifolium
ACTCTCTCTCGAGTTATAATCTTTAACCCTAATTTATAATCCCTAATTTAAATTATGGAATTGTAATCTCTCAATTTTCAATTTACCCAATACATTAGTTTTGAATTTGTCTAATAACCAACCGAAAACCTATGCTCGATCTCTCATTACATGATTTACCGTTTTGATTCAATTCTTAACTATTAAACTACCTAACTCTCGTTAGCCCAATTTGATGATATTCACTCAATTCACCCTCTTAGTTTATTACCAAATTATTGAGCACAGATAGTGAATCACAAATAACTCAATGAAAACATAATAAATCAAACTTCATTAAATCAAACTTCATTAATCTCAAAGATCAAAATCCCGAAGATGAGTTTAGACAAAAAATGAAATTCAACAATAACTATTCTCAACGATTATCCTAATTCTATACATCAATAAAATTGAAATAAAGACAGAAAATACTATCAGAGTGGACTAGTGGAGGCAGCGATGGTGGGAAACCACCTATTCCGTAAAGTACTTCGCATCAAGCTCTTTCTCCGTGTCTCTCTTCCTTCGTCTCCTTCCTTGAATCTCTCGATATACTCTTTAGGGTTTTGGAATTGATTGATGAAAAAAGGCTGCTCTTCTGTTCATTATTATTCTATCTATATCGTGGAAGCCCCAGGGTCGATTCGGCATCGAAATGGTCTAAAAAGTCCTGCCAAACATGACAGTTTTAGCTATTTTAGTGTCTACCTCACTCAGGCCACGATCGTACCCAACGTCTAACCCTCTATGTCACGATCGTGACCAAAGTGTCAAGATCATGGCCTGGTTCTAGCCTCTCTATCACGATCATGGCTAAAGTGTCACGATCGTGGCCTAGGGTATGGTGGCTCATATCTTTTTGTCATGATCGTGGCCCATGGTTCGGCCCAAAACTCTCCGAAATTTCTCCGTTCTTCGACGTTGACCTTAAACACTAACAAACACATCAAAGTACCTAAAAAACATAACATTTAAGGTCAAAGAATCATACTAACCCATAAAAACACTTAAACACATAAACTAACACAATTAAAACCTAAATACACACTAAACACTCAACTTAACACTAAATGCATAACAAATTAAACCCTAAAACACGATGCAAATCATAACTGTCAACCTCCCCACACTTAAATGTTTGCTTGTCCTAAAGCAAACAAAACAACAAACATATAACACACAATGCACTAATGAGGCAATGACTTTAACTTCATTAAATAAATTTAATCTTAAACACAGTCATACAAGTTATATTTAATCATTAACATGTAAAATATGAGTCTAGACGCTTTGAACTAAATATACAAATTAATTGAGATCTAAGTGTTAATTTATTTAGCCTTTTCAATTGCACACACACATTAATAATTCTTTGGTCCTTCAGACTCTGCAACTGTTCTTAAGTATATTTTCATGAAAAGTCAAGCTTATTACAAGTCCAATAGGTTTTTATTAAAAAAACAATTTTCTTCATTTATTTATTTAAGCAAGAACTTAGACTTTTACTCAGAGGCAAACGTTGGTGATTAATGTTGATCTGATTATTTGACTAAGTCATTTTTATTAAACAGCTTGGCTGAAACATCATTATACCTTTTTGACGCGAAGGAATACATTTATGATGCGTGTCGATCCGGTTACTTAGCTATATCACGTTTTTAACTGGCTACTAGCTTTATTCATAACCTGAAGATCAGCGAAATAGTGATTTATTTAACTTTATTTTAATTTTTATTGCCTACCTTGTTGTTTTAGCTACTTGTTTTCATGAAAAAATACTAGTAAAGCTACTTAAGTAGAATGGCCTCAAATTATGAATGAATGTGACAATCTATATGGTGCTAAACTTACACTAAATCCTAATTAAGCTGTATATTTATCCAAAGACCCCAATTCACTAATTTTACGAGCTAATGATTATTCATAAGCTAATAAACTATGTTCAAAATTAAATAAATTTAATCCCTCTAAGTCATTGACACATTCAAACAATTCACATAATGCGACCTAATAACTATCATATAATATGCAAAATCACATTCAAACGTAAAACACATACCCCCTCCCTACACTTGGACAACACATTATCCTCAATGTGAGAAGGGTACATAAACAAACTAGGGGGAAATAAAACACAATATACAAAAAACATAAAAAGAAAATACTAACAAAAATGAAAAGAAAAGGGTCAGAACACGAAACCGTTTATGGTGATAGTGTTTAGACCAAATTCGCTTGACATTGAGAGTGTTTCCCTATCTTATAAGTGATTTAAGAGAGTAAAAGAGCTAGCAATCCAAACCATTCCAAATCATTCAAAACTTATTTAAGAATTTAAAATAACCTAACTACACAACATTTTAAATCTAACTACTAAACGTGCTAATTTATGGTCATTAGCTTGACCTTCATCCTTTAAAACTCATCCACGATCAATTATGGGCGGCTTACTTCCCCCTATGCTGCCCAATTTTAGTTTTGTAGCTTGTAATTAAGCTATAAATTGTAAAATAATCAGAAGGACAATATTGATAAAGTTGAGAAAACCAATTAAGCGCAGTAATGTCCTTTTTTCTAACAAACTATCAATGAAATAGGGAACAACAAAACTCCCTAAATCTTTCATAAAATCCAATATTTTGTCCTGTACGAAGGTGAGTTACTCTCTTTCTTCCTTAATCACTTTCATCTCCTTTACTTCTTTCGCTTCTAAAACAGAGACTTCTATACTTTCTTTAAATTCAATGTCTGCTGTCAACTATTCTTTATCCTCTTGTTCTTTAGAAGATTCGAACACATCAATTATCCTAAATGAGCTATTAACCTTGAGATTTTGAATTACATCATTCATGTTGAATGTCATTTGATCATCATCAATCTAAAAGATAGAGTTTTTTTCCTAAACATCTCCCCAAGATTTTTCAATGTTCACATATATGGTATATTAAGAACTGATGAAAAATAGGGATGGTTGGCATTATTTTCTTCATCCTCTTCTTTGATTTCTTGGTTTTCTCTAAGGACAGATTTAACTTGATTTCTCGCTAGTTCTTCTAGTTCTACCCTATTCCTAAGTGTGATAGCCTCACATGGCTCTATTGAATTTACATTCATGCTGTGCAGACAATTTTCGACACTTTACTTACAAAATTCCCTGGAAAGTTGACCTATTCGAACCTCTAGATTGTAAATAGAAGAGGCATGATCTTCTGCTACTTGCTTAAACTTCTCTTCCAATCTTTTCTAGTTCTCTTCCATATCTACGAGCTTATCCATGATTTTGTCCAGCTTGGAATCCCATGAACTAGATTCATCATGTCGAAATTTAAATAGCTCTTGATGTCCCCCGTAAGTATTTGCATTATTGGATCAACAAAAAGTTGGGTAGTTCTACCACCTCGAAGTGTACTGGTTTATATAAGGATGATGATTTCCCCAATCAAATTGGGGCTTATTGAATTTCACAAACGTCCCTTGTTCCCTATAATATACATCCTCCATGATCGTTCTTTTTATGTCTTCTTAGCATTCAACTCTTCAGATGTCTCATTTAAGGATGTCAATGGGCAATCACAGCGAGCCGCAGATCGGCCCATGACCCTCGCAGGCCGGAATGGACCGACCTGCGGCCCGACCTGCGACCCGACCCACCGACAGCATGGCTTGGCCCGTTTTTATTTTTTTAATTAAAAAAATACAAAACGGCATCGTTTTGGACAAAACGGTGCCATTTTGTCCAAAATGGGCAGGCCACGGGCCAACCACGGCCCGCCAAACTTAGGCCAAAAATAGGCCGGGCTGGGCGGGCCAGGTCGGAATTGCCATCCCTAGTCTCATTCTAACTCTAAGATGTATTGATGTGTCTCTACTTTATGCCCCAAAATTTTTTTAAATTTAAAAACAAAAGACAGTGAAAAAGCCTTAGACTAAAGAACTAAACTAAACTAATCGTCTCTCCGGCAACGGCGCCAAAAACTTGATCGCAAGGTTACATATGCTAAGTTTTAATATTTATACCCTCGATATTTCTACAAGTGCACAGGTCGTTCGTGTAGTACCTAAGGTATTGTTCCCACAAGGAGGGTTAATCTAATCCTAAATCTAAGGCTTGAATAAATTTCACAATAAATTAAAATAAACAACTAATGCAAAAATTAACCAATCAAACAATCAATTTCAAGAATTAAATTCATAAAATATAGACAAGATAGCAATTTTGCACAACCCAATTGAGAATCAACATAGAAACTACCAATTGAGAGAAAGGGGGTTTTAATCCAAATTTAATAAAAATCTAATCGATTATCCAATTATTGAATTACTGGGTCTAGACGGTCCTAGGGTGGATTACTCTCTCTCGAATTATAATCTTTAACCCTAATTTATAATCCCTAATTTAAATTATGGAATTGTAAACTCTCAATTTCCAATTTACTTAAAATCTAAATTAGTTTTGAATTTGTCTAATAACCTACCAGAAACCTATGTTCTATCTCTCGTTACAGGATTTTACTAGTTTGATTAAATTCTTATCTATCAAACTACCTAACTCTCATTAGCCCAATTTGATGATATTCACTCGGTTCATTTTCTCAGTTTATTACCGAATTATTAAGCACAGATATTGAATTTCAATAACTCAATGAAAACATAATAAATCAAACTTCATTAGTCTTAAAGATCAAAATCGTGAAGGTGAGTTTAGAAAAAAATCACCATTTAACAACAACTATTCTCAATGATTATCCCAATTTTATACATCAATAAAATTGAAATAAAGACAAAAAATACTGTCGAAATGGACTAGTGGAGGCAGCGACGACAGGAAACTACCTGTTCTGGGAAGTACTTCGTGTCAAGCTTCTTCTCCTTATCTCTCTTCCTTCATCTCCTTCCTCGAATCTCCCAATATGCTCTCTAGGGTTTCAGAATTGATTGATGCAAAAAGGCTGCTCTTCTGTTCTTCAGTGTTCTAGTTATATCATGGAAGCCCTAGGGTTGATTTAGGGTCAAAACAATCTGAAAAGTCCCGTGAAACTTTACGTTTTTAGCTATTTTTATGTCTGCCTGATGCAGGCTTCTAACCATCTCTGTCATGATTGTGACCAAAGTATCACAATCATGGCCTAGTTCTAGCCTCTCTGTCATGATCGTAGCCTAGGATATGGTGGCTCATATCTCTTTGCCACGATTGTGGCCTATTGTGCCATGATCGTGGGCTGTGGTTTCGGTCCAAAACTTCTCCGTTCTTTGCCATTGACCCTGAAACACTAACAAGCACTTCAAAGTACCTAAAAAATATAACATTTAAGCTCAAAGACTCATACTAACCCATAGAAACACTTAAACATATAAACTAACACGATTAAAACCTAAATACACACTAAACACTCAACTTAACACTAAATACATAACAAATTAAACCTTAAGACATGAAACAAATCACAACTATCAATAACCCTATTCGTTAATGTAGGTATTTGCATCACTGGAAGAAAAATGTCAAAAACAAGGCTAGAGTTGAAAGTTCAATATGTAATGCTTATGTAGTAGAGGAAGGAAGTACATTTTGTTGACATTATTTTGAGTTGCATTTGCACACAAGAGAAAGAAAAGTTCCTTATAATGATGATGAGAGAGCTCAGACTTGTTGGCTAGTTTTCTAATATTTTTCAGCTGATACTTGACTATTGACTTTTCTTTAACTTTAACTTTGAACTTTTTGATATCCATTATTATGATTTTTTATTTCAGGGGGAGTTCCAAATTCAGTTGTTTAAGGGGACATTTTGATGTGACAAATAATGCCAAAATAGGGGAGATTGTTACACTATTCTATTTTAGGCATGATTTGTATTTTATTTCTTTGGATATACTTAGTCATAAGGAAGTTCATTTGGTATAGGATTTTAATATCTTAGAATATGTGGAATTGGAAGTAAAGATATTTATGGAAGGAAGGAATCCCAAAGTATCAAGGATTCTAAAGAAGGTAGGATTTTGTTGGAAATCAATAAATATGTTCATCACGTTAAAAAACATATATCAAGTTTTGCTAATGTTGTGCATAAGGGTTTTCGTCGATGAACTATAGAGTATACAATAGACTTTTTGTTTTGGAAGACTCTCCATGATTTTGATTTAATAAGTTTACACATATAAGGGAGTGTTTCTTTAACTCAAGTGTCTTTTTGTTTATGTTATTCTTGATTTAATCATTTGAGATATTTTCATCTTTGTTATCATAGTTTCAAAATCCTCTATTGAGGTTAGCCTAAAGTGGTCATGCTATTGGGTGTGAGATAACTTTCAGGGTGTGAGTATGAGTGGATAGCGTCAAGGAGTGAGTAGTGACGACTCCATAATAGCTTTGTGTAAAACTATTATACTACAATGAAAGTTGATTAATTTAGGTGAGGGCCTTGCAGACATAAGCCGTATATGCCGAATTGTGTTAACAAATTTTTGTGTTAATTTATTTGTTGCGTACTAAGTTTTTTCTATTTGTGAATAGATTTTAAAAATCATAGTGGCTAATCCAATTACTTTCTAATAAGCAATTGTATGTTTCAATTTGAAGTAGTTGTAACAGAATAGGAATTTTGCGAAACTCCAACTTCGAGTTTTTCGGATTTTATCCTAAAAAATTACTAATAACATTCTTATGAAATTTGGTTTTGTCTCTATTATTATTCATTTGAAGTTTATCTTCAGTGCACATCCTCAAACGAAACAGACAAATAAAAACAGAGAGTTTGCTACGAAGTTTTGAAACTGAGGTTTAGTTAAAGGATTAGTTAGAATATCAACTATATGATAATCAATTAGAACATTTTGAATAAAATTCCTTCTTTGCAATATACTAATAAATTTGGTTCAATATATTTTGTGCAACCATAAAAAATTGGATTATTAATATGATAAGTGATACTAATATTATCATAAAAGCTATAGAAAAAACATTTGATATAAAAAAATCATAGTTAAAGGTCCAAAAACCATTGTTAATATCATTAGCAGCAATTTATATTTGTCATCAAAAACATCACCAAATCTATCTGAAAAACATTTTGGAAAATCATCGCCAATACCTTTCAGCTACGTTTAGCTTTCGGAGGTAAAAACTATTAGCTATGTTTTTAGAAACATAACGAAAAGTTTTTAGCTATGTTTCCATAAATGTAGCTAAAAGTAAGAATGTAGCAGAATGTTTTTAGCTACTTTTATGAAAATGTAGCCAAAAAGTTTTTGCTACAATTTTGAAAACATAACCAAACGGTTTTAACTAAGTTTTGTAAAATGTAGTCAAATCTTTAATCTACATTTTAACTAACTGTTACACCGTGTTGAATTGTAATTATTTGTTATATTTTTAATCCATATTATTTTATATAATATTTATTTTTTGTTCTTGTTAATTTATAAAAAAATTATACAAAAATAATTGACAATTTAAAACATTTTATATAAAAAGTAAAATATCATTAAATTTCTTCATGTACAAGATTTTAATTACAATTTCAATAGTATTTATATACAAAATAATAAATACAAATCACTTAGCCTCGTTGCATTTTCTTCAAATTTGAAATCCAAGAAAAAGTATTAAATTTAAAATATAATAAAAAAGAATTATAAGAAAAAAATTGTAAGATATGTAATTAATATTATTCATTTCATCTTTACTGCTTTTATAATTTGGGCCAAGTAATTTTTTAAGGAACTTTCCATGTTTGGCCAACTTTTTTTCAGTATGTTGTAATTTAACCTTAAGTGACTTGTTTTCCTCTTTAAGACGTTGAATATATGTTGATCTTGATGAGGATGAAACACTTGGCTTGGGGCTAAGCCTAAGACCTTTAATATATCTGGATTGTGTGCCAAACATAGTATTGCAAATGTCTTATACATTTACCTCATTCTCCTTAGACATTGATTTTTGTAATAACTCTTCTATCTTCTTCTAAAATTAAAAAAAAACAATATTTAGTGCAAATATTATTAGTTAGTACTACATAAATAAATAAACTTAAAATTTAAACAAATTTTTATACTTACATAGTTATTTTGCACTTCTTCTGACATCCACCCTTGACCTTTCTTATAATGAGTGAGTTTGTAAGATCAAGAAGGGTGCCTATAAAGCTCTATTGGATAGCAACATAAAAGTAACTCTATTGGATAGCAACACAAAAGTAGAGAGAGTAGCTAATAGAGTAATGTATAAACTAGTTAAGAAAGAGGCGAAGAAGACAATCTGAGTTGCTAAAAGCAGAGCTTATGAGAAATTGTACTAAAGATAGAGAAAAGGACATTTTTAAGTTAGTGATAGTTATGGAAAGGAAAATAAGAGACTTCAGTTAAGTTTGTTGTATAAGAGATGAGGCAGGTTGGGTACTCGTGGCTGAAAATAACATGAAGAGAAGATAGAAGAGGTACTTCTATAGCCTTTTTAACAAAGATATAGAGGACAACATCTTTTTAGTTGATCTTAGCATGTATGAGAGGTTTCTTAACTTAACTCATTACAGGCAGATTACAAGGGAATAAATAAAAAGAGCTTTAAGGGAGATGAAGAGCAGAAGGGTAGTAAGGCCTAATGAGATACTTATAGAGGTGTGGAACAGCCTAAGTGAAGAAGGGGTTACTTGACTAGCCAAGCTTTTTAATGTGATCCTTAAGTTTGCCAAAATGTCAGATTGGGGGAGACTTTAGTACGTTAATTCCTCTATACAATATAACAAAGAGATCTCCAAAATTATAACAACTATAAAGGCATCAAACTATTTAGTCACACCATGAAGTTGTGGGAGAAGGTAATTAAGAAGAGAGTGAAAAAGGATGCTCCTGTCTTAAAGAACCAGTTTGACTTCATGCCAAGAAGGTCCATTATAGAAGCTTTATATCTCCTAACAGATTAATAGAATATTAAAAGGAAAGGCAGACAAATCTACACTTAGTTTTTATTGATTTAACGAAGACATATGTGAGGGTACTTAGGGAGATCTTATAAATGTGTTTAGAGGTTAAGGGAGTTCCTTTGACCTATGTATCAGTTATTAAGGAAATGTGTTAAGGGGTACTAAAGTAAGCACAGTAGGAGGAGATATAGGAATTTTTTCTATTGATATTGGGCCATGCTAACCCTTGTTTATTTACAGTAGTGATGGATGAGCTAAACAAGAATCTTAAAGGGGATGTACTTTAGTGTATGATGTTTCTTGATAATATTGCCTTAGTGGGTGAGATGAAAGAGAGTGTCAATGTCGAGTTAGAACATTGGAGGGACATATTAGAGTCGATGAGTTTTAAATTGAGCAAAACTAAAACTGAGTACTTAAAATGTAACTTTTCAGGTTATAGGGTGGCTTCCAATGTGAAGGTAAAGATTGGTTCATAACTTATACCACAAAAAGAGTATTTTCAGTACCTAGGGTTGTCTTCTAAAGCAATGGAGAAATCAATGAAGATATAATCCATCATATCAAATCAGGGTGGCTTAAATGGAGAAGTGTATCAGAAGTTTTATGTGACAAGAAGATACCATTTAAGCTCAAAGGTAAATTCTATCGTTTAGCGATTAAGTCAGCTATGCTATATGAGGCAGAACGTTAGCCCATCAAACAAGTGCATAGTTATAAGCTAATGGTGGCAGAGATGAGGATATTTCATTGGATGTGTAACTTTTCTAGAAAAGATAAGACCAAGAATGTAATAGTAAAAGACAAATTAAAGGTAGCTAGTAATAAGGAAAAATTAAGAGAGATGAGGCTTAGGTGGTTCAAACACGTTACAAGGAGACACCTTAATGCTCTAATGATAAGATACGAGAAAATAGTATTTAGAGACTGTAAGAGAAAAAAGAAAGGACTAGGTAAAACTGGGAGAATTGATCAAGAATGATATAGCTCGACTAGAACTTACCGAGAACATGATCTACAATAGAAAACTTTAGTGTATTAGGATATAGATAAAGAATCTCATATAAAAGATCTTTTTCATTCTCTTAAGTCTTTTAAACATTTTCCTTCGAGTTTTCATTTTATAGTTAACTTAATATTTTAATTACATAGTACTTCACCCTAGTTATTTAGCCTATGCAGTTTCTTACTTAGTATAATTACTTTCTTGTAATGAAAGGTTTGATTTATTCTTTTACTTATCTTTTTTCTAGTTTCTATATTTATTTACTTATTTTATTGTTTATTGTTAATCTTTATCATGTTCTATATGTATTGTATTATGAATAACATTACATATTTTTATATTTTTATTTATACATATTTATTTCTATTTTGTATTATCATTATTTTACATTACATATGAGTCTATCAGAAACAATCTCTCTATCATGTAGGAGTAAAGTTGTGTACTATTAGAACTTTCTAGATCCCACGGGACTCTCATTAGATGTTTTTATTATTATTGATGTTAATATTTGTTGGATCCCGTTTTTAGGATTTTTATATTTTTATTTTATTTTCTTAAATTATCAAGCATGAAAATAAATTAGAATTTATGAATTAGAAATTTTTGGAGTTTAATATATTATATTTTGAATTTTATATGATGGTATGAATTAAAAGAAAGAAGTAAAATAAAGTGAAGGAGTTAGTAGGAATTTTTCAATAAGGAAGGGTAGATTGGTAAAAACAAAAAAGGTTGTCTTAAATTAATGAGACAAAAGAAGAGAGGAGGATTCGTGTGTGTTAAGGAAGAAAAGAAGGAGAGAGTCATGGAAAAAACCTAGAAGGAGAGAAGGAGAAAGAAAGGGAAGAAGAAAGAAAGAAAGAAAAAGGAGAAAGAAGAAGGAAAAGTTTAGG
>JANIIA010061973.1:0-10843 GCA_027478495.1 Erythroxylum alaternifolium
ATGAGATGTGGTAATTTACCACATCTGGACCCGTTTCTTTGGTCCGACCCGTTCTCTGGAAACGGGATGTTACAGATACACTAAGTTAGAACCTCCAACCAGCATTATTTTCCAAATCTATAGAACATTCTTTTAGATCACTATGCTAGCATCCAAGCTCTTATTACAAAATACCCCCTAGTTCCTTTCTCCTTAAAGACTATAAATTGGGCATGCATGAGCAATTTGGGTAATATTAGCCTCATCTTTCCTTAAGTTCTTAAGATTAGATGCCCATAGTATATCTTTTTATTAAGTGGTTGCCTGATAGGTAGCCTCACATCTAGCTAATATATCCTTTCATAATAAGCTTAAGTAAAAACTAACAAAGAATAAGAGAACAATTGTTTCAAGATAGACCTGGCATAGTCTATAGCTAGGATTCATCAAAAAGCCCACAGAACCCCTCAGATCATTTATGGTTAAAATATTTCCCTCTCGTTGCCATATAGAGTACAAAATATGCCTTGGTGAATTGTTATTTGGTCCAGACCATATTGTACCACGAGACTTTAGGGTAAGATCTTCTAAATAATGCCATGATTTATTAGAGAACAGACTTAAATGCTTTTACCCAAACTACTTCGTCCTCCTTATTTGTTTGATAAATGTGTTAAAAAGTAACTTTGCATTGCCTGATGACTTTTTTTGTTACAGAGCTAGTTCCTTTCCTTAATTAGAACACAAAATCTAGCATTTTTATAATAAAAGGATCTTAGCCACTAATCAACTTGAAGCAAGTATAGTGCACCTTAAATGCTCTAATTATCACTCTATAACCATTTTTTGTTTCCACTCCTAATCCTTATCTAGATTATTGATTGAACAAAATCCCTTAGCTTCGACATTTACATCATACTATATGAGTCCAATCTAGGCTTTGCTTGCCATATGATTTTATTCTTTAAATAGTGACTATGCTTTTATCTGATCTATAAGGAATCTTTATCACTTGTTATTCTCCAAATCCTTTTAGCTAAAAGGGATTTGTTAACAATGTGTATTAAGAAGATTTCCAATCCCCCTTCAGTCTTAGGTAAGCATGCATCCTTCCAACTTACCTTTGCCTTATCCTTAACTTTACAATCACCTAATCACAATAAGTTCCTGAATAGCTTCTCAATATCCTTATAACTCCTCTTGGGAATTGGGAGGATTACAATATATGTAGATTGCTTAGGCCTAAAAGTATGAGCTGTAATCTACCTGCATGAGAAAAACATTCGTTATCATAATTACCTATTTTCATTATGATCATATCATAATGGTTTTAGCAATCCCTGAATGATATTTTCCTTGAAGTAATAAGAACTCCCAAATGAGTAAAAGGTGGGAAATGAGAAGATAAGTCTGCAATCCTATATATGAAACGGAGCTGGGAGTAGCTAAAAAGAAAAGCAATAATTCATCAAAAAAATTCTGGTTAAGTTATTCTAAGTCTCTCACTTTTTTAATAAAAATCCAATGGTATTGTCATTTCTGATATTTATATGGATGATCCTTAAGAGAACTTCTATACATATAGGAATGTCAAAGTCAACCTGGCCCTTTTTTGACCCGAGTTGACCTAGCCATGGGCCGATCCTGGTAGGGCAGCGGGCGAACCGCTGGGCCTGGCTAGCCTACGGCCCTACCATTACTTTCGAAACGACATCATTTTGCCAAAAATGACGTCATTTTGAAAGTTTTATTTTAAAAAATGAAGGACAAACCGGGTCGGATGGGCCATGGGTAGGCCGACCCATCCTAGCCCGCCGGGCCACAAGCCACCATAGCCCAGGCCCATTGACATCCTTACATACATATTGTGAAAAGGTAAGGGGAAAGGATAGCCTAGAGCTTTCAAAACATTGGTGATAAAAGGCCAGTTAATCGCATAATGTAAATAAATCTTTAAAGTATAATTACATTTTAAACCTTGTAGATGATAGCTCTTTAGTACATCTTATGTAATCAATATATTATCCCATATGCTCTTGCCTTTTATAAAAGTAGCTTTGGCATCACTAAAAATAGAGAGGTTTATTTAAACCTAAAAATAATAATCTTTGAAATGATCTTATGAAATATATTGTAGAAGGAGATGGGAAAATTTTTCATCAAAGATAAGGAATTAGGGGTCTTAAGGACCAAGCACAAGTAGGTTTTACTCAAAGCTTTCACCATCTCATATTTAGAAAAATATTCCAATACAGCCTCATATACTTTTGATCTAATAGGCCCCTAAGCTTTTTAACAAAAATATATGTTAAATCCATCCAGACTAAGAGATTTGTTAGGGCTCAAAATTGAAGAATACAACCTCTATTTCCTTAAATGTTACTGGCTTTGTAAGGAAGACACTTTAATGATGATTAATGAGCCTAGGCATTATCGAGAAAATGCCTAGGTGAGGGGAAGAGAGATAAGTTATAGTTTCCATTATACTCTAGAAGTATTTCCTAGCATATATAAGTAGCTCAACCTGAGAATTGACCACTTGCCATATTTTGTTCTTCAAAGAACTAATCATATTTCAATTTCTTCTAGTTAGGAGATATTTATGGAAGAAACACGCATTGTTATCTCCTCCTTTTAATGATAACACTCTATATTTTATATGATTAATGAGTTATATACCTCAAATACTCACCCATTGTTGTCTTTTTAGCCAACTTCAAGCTCAAATCATCTAGATATATATAAAGCTCCTGTTGTTTCATTAGAAGATTTTTTCCTCAAAAATAAGGCTTCTACTTTAAGTAAAACCTTCATTTTTAATTTTTTCATCACTTTTATGATTGCTCCCAATTTATTGAAGAACTTAAAAGTCAAATCCCTTAACCATATGGTCTAGTCCGTTTTGGATTGCATCTTGATAGCCAAATGAATGACATAAGAAGTTGAATAACCTAAAAGCAGAGACTCTTTTTAGGTTCATTGTGAGTCCATATATTTTAATAGGATAGTGATATAAACATCGATTATTATTAAGTCTAATACTTATGTCTTAAAATTTTAGTAACCAATTACAATTTACCAAGGCCTTATTAATTTTTTTCCTAATTGACCATGTATTGCTCTAAGTATACTAGTTTCTTACAATCATAAGATCAATGACTTTTAATTTAGATAGGTTGGAATTGAGTTTTTGAAAGGCTTGTTGAGGGACTTAGCTCCTTCAGCCTCTAAGGAAAGAGTAGTAGAATTAAAGTCCCTAATTACAAGCCAAAGTTCCATAATTGAATTTTTGAACCTCATAAGGTTTATCCACATATCATTTCTTTAAAGGGAGAAGTTATTAGCATATAAGGAGCTCCAAACTTTTCCTATCCATATTACTTACAACTAGAATATGTAAACATTGAAAAGAAGAAAAGTAACTTAGAACTTTGACAAATAAGGTGTCATAAGCAACAACTATTCTGCCTAAATGATGATAGTCATGATTGGTTAAAATAATCCATTTATTTTTTTTAGAAACCAAATGTTCTCGCATTTATTAACCTTAAATTTTGTTTTAAAAGGCCAAAAATAATTAGCTTAAATGATTTTATATAGTTAGTTACTACTAAATGCTTATTAGAGCCATTAATTCCACGAATGTTCCAAGAAAAATAGACATAAAATATTAACAAGAGACGTAAAAGTTTTCCTTTTGGCTTTGTGACTTGATCTTCTTATTCTTCATATTTTCATTAATCCTCATTACCTTAAAAGGTGTTAGACTTCACCACTATTATGTCATCCTTCATTCGAAGTACCTAAAGAATACTTATTAAGGGTCCCTTATGATTTTCCTTCATCACATGTATCTATTGACGCTATAAAGTCACCTCTCTTACACCTTTTTCTTATGGGATGTCAAGTTTTCCCTTGGTGTGAAAGGGAAGATTTATATTGGTAAGCGACATCTATGAAGTCCATAACTAGGTTATAAGTGACATCTATGAAGTCCATAACTAGGCTATCTTCCTTATTAAGTCTTACAAGTTAAATCTCATTAAGTAAGTCATACTTTAGACCCATACTAACTTATACTCGATCATACATCACTCTTCTTCTTATAGTTATGGCCTCGTCTATACATAGTATCCTACTTATCTAACTCACCATATGGATTAAGCTTATCATAGACTATTTCAAAGGAAATTTAGTGAAAGTTAACCTATATAGGCATCTATTTCTACTTGATCTCCTCTAATTTAGTCCCATATTTTAAGATCTAAAAAAAAAGGGGTAAGCCATTGTAATGCCAAGGGTTGAACTTATTAACCTCTAAAGAATTGTTGCTGGAAGAAAACTTGAATAGAAAGATTTACACTTTATTCAATAACACCTCCTATAAACCTTTCCCTTTCCAATTTTTCATAGGCAAAAGTTTGATAATTGGAAAGGATTTCTCCTTCCTAAAAAAATTCCAATGATTGTAGAAAAACATGATGACACACCCTCTCTCAAACAAACTAGAGTAGGGGAGACAACAAGGGATCCTTCATTCAAGGTTAGAGAATAGTCCTTTAGCATAGAATTACAAAATCCCCATCTAATTCAGTTTAGGGTATGAGTTAGAAAGTGGAAATTTAAATGAGGAGGGAGGAGAAATATTAGTAAGGATGTCTAAGGACCAAGGAATAAGTTAAGAGAAAATGGGAAAGTGATTAGACTGTCCAATGTGTGAAGTAGAAGTAGCCATTGTTGAAAAAGGTAATTAAAGACCCACCCCCTAAGCAAAAAATCTAAAGTTAGTTGCAAAAATAGAAATGGTTGTGGCACTAAGAAAAAAATGATAGGAATGCCCCCACTAAAAAGAACAACTAATAGCGAGGTATTAGGTAAGATGGTGGAATGAAAGTCAAAAGAGTAAAATAAAGAATTGTAGAGGGAAGTAGACACAAAGAATAGGAAAACTAAATAGCGGGAAAGGTGAAGGCAATAGGAAGTGGAATAATCAAGCCATGAAATCCTTAGATTCTAGAAAAAATTAAGAGCTTCTCTCTCTTCTTAAAGTGAAGGTAGTTCCATAAGAAACAATGCTAAGACCATTTGAATCAATCCATATTATTAAATTTGATAAAGAAGGTAAGTTGTTTAAAGATAATGTAAACATCAACTATAATTAAAAACATAATAAAGCACAATAACCACGAGAGTGGAGAACTACAGATGAGATTCCAAACAAGATATTACATGGAACTGACAAAGAAGGATCTTGCTCATAACAACAATGCAGAAATCATGTGAAGATAGAAGATGAATATAATAATCATCAGAAAAAGGAACCAAATAGAGGATGATAATTCCCTAACGGAAAAAATAAAGAAATGCACTCATCAGAGTCTCAAGAAACATGATCTCCATAATGAAGAGAAGGGACCGCTTAGATTAAAAATGATATTCAAGAAGTTTATAACCTAGATCACTCAAGTAATTCTTTCTAAAATATGAGATGGAAAACCATGCCGTATTTTAGGAACCTATAAGTACCCTTGTAAGCTTTCCTAAAATAATCCTACATAAGGTCTTAAAGAATGAATTATAGATTATTTTCCAAGTTGAAACTGGAAGGAAAAATAAAAGGAAATAGAAACTTTTTACCTCCTCAATCAAATGACCATATTATCTTGGAATATAAGAGAGCTCAATAGCCTTAATAAATAGAAAATGGCATCTGATTATGTCTATAATACTAACCCCTTTCTTATAGGGCTTTTGGAAATTAAAATTAAGGAGAATAAGTGTAAACACTTGAGTTTTCTTAAAAAGCATTGGCCCATAATCACTAATCACTCTCACCACTATAATGGTAGGGTTATTGTAGTTTTTGATCTAAGAAAATTGGATGTGACAACCTTGGTTATTTAGGACTAAATGATACACCTACATATCTATATGAAATTGACGCAATATTGGTTTCTTTATCTCCTTTGTATATGCTTTTAGCCATAACTTTAAAAGATTATTTATAGACTAAGCTTAAATAGATTGAGAACAATAAGAATGATCTATAGATGATTAAGGGGAATTTAATTATATATATCACTCATATAAAGTTGAAGGGAATCTGAGGCTAAGGATCTATACTGATGAAAATATTAGTTGCATAAAACAAACACAAGTCACTAATTTTAGTATAGTAGGACATAACTTCACTTGGAATAGCAATAAAAAGGGTTATTATACTAAAGGAAGAAGATGGATAAGGCTTTGGTGAATGGAAATTGGTTGTAAAATTACCGAAGAGTAAAAATTGTTTTAACAGCCAACTACTCTCAGATTACACTCTTTTACGTTTTCAAATCATATACAATTACCAAAGGGGGTTAATTCCTTTCAAATTCAAAAATCATTTAACCAATGTAGAGGGATTTAAGAATGCAATTAGAAGGTGACCCATCTTGGAATTATAAGGGAATAAAATGTTCAAACGCCTAAAAAAGTTACAATAGGTAAAGACTAAGCTAACATAACTTAACAAAATAAGATGTCCTAATACTCAAAAGGAAGTGTAAGAAACAAGAAAAGAACTTGAAAGGATCTAGAATAAGCTTTATAACAACCCCCATCATCTAAATCTTATTGAAATGGAGAATATAACACTATACTATTATACTCAAGTAGCTAAAATATATTTTTCTACCGTAAGGCAGTGATCTAGGATATTATGGATGAAAGATGGTCATAAAAATACCTAGTTGGTTTTTAGGGAATAAATTCCCCTAATAAGAAAATGGCTCTTAGAGACTTTTAAGACTGAAGAGACCATGTTTTGTTAGTCTAATTAAGACCAAAATAAATAAACGACGTTAAGCAATCATCAGGCTCACTTTAATGGAACATTATGTTTATTCTAAGTGTGATCTCAAAAATTTTCCAACCTTTTTATTCTTAATATAAGATGGAACTTTACTAAATTCATTTATGTTTCATATCACACAATTGATATTAGACTAAAGACATGATTCTATATAGCTCTCTTGAACGGGACAAGTCCCACTCAAATTAGTTAAGCCGTTATGAAAAAAAAGAGAAAAGAAAAGAAAAGACAAGCCAGGATAGAAAGAGGCTATTTTGACTTTTCATCCATAATTTATTATCCATAGCAGGAATCAAAAATTACAGGCCAATGCGTATTTCAACAATAATTTTACCAACCAAGAATTTTCTTCGTTGATCTAGTTTTAGAGGTATTCTGGAACATCAAAACAACACAACCGCTACAACAATTATAACAAAATTTCTAAAGGATGAAATCAAATGATTTACGCAAAACGAGCCAGGTCGTAGTATTTGTACGTCATCGACGCTTGAATAAGAGACCTATGAAGACGTCAAATCTTCCCTTAACATCTACAGAATGTATGTACGCTAGACTAATTCAACGATTTCTATCTATAAGTAGCTTGCTTCCCAAGCATCACCCCTCACCACTCAGCCAAACACAGCAAAAGCTAAATTAAAGTTATACGATGGAGAAGCGTCAATATACTTCAGTCATTACTCTCCTGGCTTTGGCCTTTTCACTAATTACTTCTGCTTATGATCCTAGTCCTCTTCAGGACTTCTGTGTCGCCATCGATAACCCTGCAGATGGTGGTATGTTCTCTTTCATTATAATTATTCGAATCCATTCATTCTTGTGATTTTTTGATAATCGCTTGATACATGTAAGTTGTTGTCCTTCACGCAGTTTTCGTAAATGGGAAGTTCTGCAAAGATCCAAAGAAAGTGAAGGCAGATGATTTCTTCCTGCGAGGCCTCAACAAACCTGGAAACACTTCTGCAACCCCACTTGGTTTTGCTGTAACTCCAGTCACCGTGGAAGAACTTGCAGGACTCAACACTCTTGGAATTTCATTTGCACGGCTTGACTTCGCACCATATGGCCTAAACCCACCGCACACTCACCCTCGTGGTACTGAGATCCTCGTAGTCGTGCAGGGCTCACTCCATGTTGGGTTCGTAGCATCTAACCAGAACAACAATACCCTTTTCACCAAAGTATTGAACGTTGGAGACGTGTTTGTGTTCCCAATCGGACAAATTCATTTCCAGCTTAATGTTGGAGAAGGCAATGCTATTGCATTTGCGGGTTTGAGCAGCCAAAATCCTGGTGTCATCACCATTGCAAATGCCGTCTTTGGATCTAACAAACCCATCAATCCTGATCTTCTAGCTAAGGCCTTCCATGTCGACAGGAAACTTATTAACTACCTTCAGAAACAGGTCCGGTGGAACAACTAAATGTATACCTTAAAACCAACATGAAGATATGATCTCTTATCGAATTGATTTCTTTCGAATCTTTTCATAAGAAGTAATTTATTTTTCAGTTGTAACAAAATAAAGCGGTTAATTATATATGCACCTACTTTAGTCACGTTTGTTTTGAGTTATTTATCATGTTAGACGCTATATATCTATAGTTATATGTCTTAACCTGCATAACCATAACTCCTCGACAATGTGTTAAATCCTCCAAGCTTCTTGATTGGTTTTTAGGAGTGATTCCGAGACATAGCTGGCATTAGAACCAAGTTAACCTTTTCATTTTTCTATCCTTGGAGAGGAAATGCATTTTACAGTCTCCATCTTATCGTCATGATAAGAAAAATGCCATGGCTTGAAATTTTCTGGAGAAAGCCTCCCTCGTAGATAGTTTAATGCTATCAACCACCCCTAACTTGTTTGGAGGTTGAATTACTTAAAGAAAATGCTAAATTATGAAAGGAATAAAACTAAACTAATATATAAAAAGATATAATTTATTTCTACTGGGCTGGAAGACACGACTAATTTCTGATTCTTAAGTTATCATTTTTAATTGAATTTGGTCTTACAAAAGGTGCATAGAGCTTTTGAAATTTTATTTTTAATTGAGGCCAAAGTAACTATGAAAATATAGAATTTGATAAACTTCTATTTTTATTTTAAACTATAAAAATAATATATATAAATAAATATCACTGGTAATGAATTTTATAAGTAAGATAAAGAAAAAGCTTTGAGTAGATTTTTCAATTAGATGTTTGAACTAGAACTTAAAACTGGACATGAATTAGAAATTAGAATTAAAAAGACTTGGCTTAGATGAATAGAAATTGGCTTATTAAACGAGCTTGACCTTAGAATTTTAATTCAAGTGTAAAAGGCAGAAGGGTTTTCAAGTGGAGAGGTTTAAGGTATATGTTACCTAATTAAGAAGACAATACTTGTACATATTAATGACTCCTACATTAATTCAAAGATTGAATAAATCCTTGAATTGAGAATTAATCATGATTGAATCATAGTCACAACACCACAAAGAGCTGTAAGCATAACATGTTTTTAACAGTTGTATAATATGTTGTCTAAAATTAATATAATACAGTAGTTTTAAAAGTGTGGGCTTTAATAATATTAAGATGTAACGACAACTGTTGTCTTATATTAAAAAAACAAAATTAAAAAAATTGTTGCTATAAAATTTTATATATGTAACAAATTGAGTATATATGTATAAGTACCAATTAAATTGTTGTTATTTTACTTACAAGGTTGGTACACGTGTTACTAGAGCCTACTTAATAACATAAATGTGAAAGGCTTCAAACGATGTAATTCCTAATTCCCTTTCTAATTCCTCTTTGCTTTTAACCTAATTTCCTGAACTTCTACACCAGTTAGGCCCGGATCAATGTTACTTCATGGGTTTCTGCATGCTAGATTGGGGTGTAATTCATAATTCCCTTTCTAATTCCTCTTTGCTTTTAATCTAATTTCCACATCTTCTACACCAGTTAGGCCACAATCAATGTTACTTTGTGGGTTTCTTCATACTAGATTCTGGTTCTATGTTTTGGTATCTTTGTTGATGGCTGCTGGGACATTAGTGTCTTCCTCCTTCCCCCTTCCAACTTTCGATTACACTGACGATATAGGTAAGGTTTGTTGGGAATTTAGACCTTCCAAACCCACACCCAAAGATATTTTATAGTCAAAAAATTACAGAAAATAGAAAAATAATAACAACACAAGAAATTTACGTGAAAACTCCCAAACTGGAGAAAAAACTACGGGCACTGAAAAGAAAATCCATTATGTGAAAAATTCTTACAATCACACAATTTTTCCTCTCACCCAATATCCCAATACACCCACAAAGAAATACCCAAAACAAATCATCCAACTCTCACCTCAAAAGAGGAATTTAACTAGAGTCAAATTTGTCATACAAATCTTTAACTTTGGATTAGTGCACTAACCAAGGAGGTAGCACCCTCCGTATATAGTCAAGAGCCTTGCCCCAATTGTTTTTCCCAACCAATATGGGACAAACAAAGGAGCCAAACTCAACAATCTCTACCTTGGTAACTTTGGTTAATCCCACAACCACACTCCACCTCAATGATGATCTCCTGAAAATAACATAACTCTCAATGTAGAGAATTATCATGCTTCACAGCATCATGCTCCACCATAAAAACATACCCACTCAAAATAAACCAATTCCAAGCCTTTCACTTCGGCTTATGTCGAAAATAACCTTGCTGAAAAAAATTATGTTGAAATGCCCATGTTTAGTTTTCCTAGAAGTTCATCAGCCATCCACATAAATTCCACCACTCCTTGCATCAATGCCAAACCAATGACCGTGTGCAAACTTGTGAACCTGCTAATAGTAACACAACCTCTATCATGGCAACTTTAGGATTAGCGGCATGTCATGAGGATGTACATGCCCCCTTTTAGAGAACAAAATCATCCATGGAGACAATGTTAGCGACATTGTCAGTCTCTCCATTAACTGACCCAGAGCCTCTTGCCGAACCCGCTCCACCTC
>JANIIA010062024.1:0-10841 GCA_027478495.1 Erythroxylum alaternifolium
ATCAATACCACAAAAATTGTCCTAATCCAATATCAATCTTAACCTTAACCAAAAAGAAAAACTTACTCACACATATTGATCAATGTAACATAAATCATGGTCATAATATATGGTTCAATTGATTAAATCCACACAATTAAAATAAAAAAGGAATAAAAAATAAATTAAGAACACCCAATGTTGAGTCTTCTCCCTCAGCTCATGCCAAAGTGAATTTGTTGTTTTCATACACCAGTTGTCTTCTTCTCCTCTTGCCACAACTCCCCAGCTAACGTCTTGGTTTCTTCCACCTCAACATAGCTTCTTTACTTTCTTTATTTCCACTCAACCAGCTGCCAACGTCTACCTCCTAGCCACCAACTGCTTGCGTCTTCTTTTCCAAGGCCACCAGTTGTCTTCAACGTGATTTCTCCACAAGCTGCTATATTTTTTTATGTCTTTTGCCACTATTTGTCTGCTGTCTTCGTTCTTCTCTTGCCACGCCACCAGCTACTTACTGCCATTCTTTTCTCTCCTAGATAACGTGTATGTTGTTTAGCTAATGTCTTCTTTTTGTTCTTTGTTGTTCACGTTTCTTTCCTATATAATCAGCTGCCAATGTTTTTTTCTCTTTGTGGTGTAACGTTGGTGTAGAGTTGGTGAGTGCTGGAGAAAAAATCCCCCCAGCTCAACGTGTCTTCTTCTTTTATTTTCACCTATTCCAGCCCTCTCTCACGCACACTACTACTCTCCACTAACGCTTCTACCTCTCTATTCTCTTAACATTTGCTGCAACTCTCTCTTCTTATTATTTTTTTAACGTTACTCATGCTATCTAGTCTCCTTCGTTTGTTCTTCAACCTGTCTATTCTTTTGTCCCTTCTTCACGTTGTTTTCTTTTTTCTTCTTCACATGTCTTCTTTTTTCTTCTTCACACCCCAGCCTTTCAACTTTTTCCGGTTGTCCTCTTTTGTCAAATAAACACACTCTAGTTGCTCTCTTATCTCTGTGCTGCCACTGCTTTGATTTCTCTCTATGTAATCAACTTTCTGGTCCCACGCAAAACTCATTCTTTGTCCCTCTCTGCGCATACCTCTAGCACTGTTTCTTGCTCACACCCCATCTGCTTGCATTTTCTCTCCTTTTGTGGCCAGCTTCCTACGTGATTTTAGGGGAGTTTTGTCCGTATTTTATATGTCTCCAGCTCCCTAAGTCTTCTAAGATTTTTAAAAGCTTCTCTCCTCCACTACTAGATAGCTTAATGCCTTTCAATTTTATTTATGCCAAGCCAAACTTAAATGTCGTCGTGTTTTGATAGGTGTAAAGAGCTCTCAATTTTTGATTTTTTGCTCTCATTGTCTAAATCCAATATATGCCTAAAATTAAAACAAATAACTCTTAATTTAGTACAATTTAAATATTAAATGTACAAGAGTCTAGCAAATTATGTATCAAAAAATAATACAAAATGTTTATTAACATATTGCATCAAGTTGATACACAAGATCAAAAGTCAGCATCTAAATGTTTCTGGATCATAGAAGCTAATGCTAATTTAGAGCATACTGTGAGTCGACCTAGATGGTCTTACTATAATTGATTATTTTGTTTAAATTTTCGTATTGCATTATTATGTGATGTGAATGTGTTGATTCAAGACATTGAATGTCTAAGGAATTTGATGCATAAAAATCATTAGAAGTGCTCCTTGTATATGAATTTGACATAATTAGTGATACTCAACTTAATTGTTGAACGTCAGACTTAGATATGATAATATGTGAATAAAATTGTGAAATTAAGCATAAGTGATTGATTTGATATATATGAATATGATGCATTTCACTACACAAATGCATGATTAGATAAAGGCAGTTGTGACCAGAGTAGTCACTGAATGCTTAAAGCTCAGAATATGATTAAGAGCCAAAGGCTCACTGTGTACAATGAGCTCGGTATCTCCAATAGATATGAGATAGTTATTAATGAGCCCGGTATCCACAATGGATACAGGACAGTTACAGGCACTCGATTACAACAACGTAATAACTGAAATTGAGTCTCATCAGCATTGCATAGACATCGATATATATATTTAAATGATTGAAATATATTATTTGAATTGTTTAAATGAGAGCTATAAAATAAGTGAATAAAGTGATATATGATGCTTTACGATGAAGTGTTGAAGTGATATGCCTTACGGGATGATGTGAATTGTTTGTAAAATATTATGTTATATGATATGAGTGAGCCATCAAGGATGATCCACTCACTGAGTTTGCAAAACTTACCAAAATTACAACATTGTTTTTTTAGGTTTAGAGGAGATACCCAGTTAGACAAACTGGAATATAGCTGTTGAAATCGAATAAGAGATAGAGGTTGAGATCAGTTCACATCTGCATTTATTTTCTGTCCTTTTTTTTTCAAAAATTGGTTTCTATAACTAGTGAATTTGTATATATATGAACTCTGTATAATGTATACTAGAATTCAGTTTATAATAACAGTTGTGACTAAAAACATTTTGTAACTATAATAAGCCTAAATGATTACTGGAGTTCTAATGATATGTTTATTATTTGTGACCCTTGTGATTGGAAATGTTTATGAATAAAATGGGCCGGAAAGGATTATTGATTTTTTGAATATGTGTGTGATGCAAAAAAAATCTATTATATTTGACTGACCATCCTAGTGCACCACCCTTGTAAAGTATGTTCTCGAATATCATCTGTATATTGGAGAATATGCCCAATGAGTGTGGGGTGCTACAAGAAGGGAGCAAAGAATGTGGTTGCAAACCATTTATCTCATCTAGAAGGAGGGGAATGCGAGAAAACGATGATATTTGATAGTTGTGATTTGCATGATGTTTTAGTGTTCAATATGTTAGGTATTTAGTGTTAATTTGAGGGTTTAGTTTGTATTTATGTTTTAATTGTGTTAGTCTATGTGTTTAAGTGTTTTTTATGGGTTAGTATGAATTTTAGAGTTTAAATGGTATATTTTTGAGGTACCTTGATGTATTTGTTAGTGTTTTAGGGTAAACTGTGAAGAACGTAGAAGTTTTGAAGAGTTTCGGACCAAAAACATGGCCAATGATCATGGCATAAAAGGCCACCATCATGATAGAAAGAGGTGAGTTGATAGGACCTAGGCCACAATCATGCACTTTGGGCCATGATCGTGATAGAGAGGATTAGGCGTTGGCTACTATGATCGTGAGCTGCATTGGGCGGACATAAAAACTCGAGTTTCGTAAGACTTTTTGGACTGATTTGACCCTGAATCAACCCTAGGGCTTCTAAAGTTTAAATACAACATTAAGGGACAGATGAAGCAGCCTTGGAACAGCCTTTTACATCAGCTACATTTCGAAAACCTGGAGAGTTTATCGAGAGATTGAGGAAGGAGACAAAGGAAGAGAGACACAGAGAAGAAGCTTGATGCGGAGTACTTCCCAGAATCGGAGGTTTCCCACTGTCACTGCCTTTGCTATTCCATTCCTGATGCTTTTTCCAGTTATTTCAATTTCATTGATGTATAAAGTTGAGATAGTTGTTAAGAATAGGTTATGTTGAATGTTGAATTTTTGTCTATACTCACCTTTGGGATTTTTGTCTTTGATATTAATGAAATTTGATTTGTTATGTTTTTATTGAATTATTTATAACTCAATTTCTTTTCTTAATAATTTGGTAACAAATTGAAAGGCTGAACTGAGTGAATATTATCAAATTGGGTTAATGAGAGTTAGGTAGTTTGATAGATAAAGAATTGAATCAAACCGTTAATTTTGTGTAGTGATAGATCATTCATAGGTTTTCAGTTGGTTTTAGACAATTATAGAACTAATTCAGGTTTTGGGTCAATTGTGAATCAAGAGATCACAATTCTATAATTTGAATTAGGGATTTTAAATTAGGATTAAAGATTATAACTCAAAAGAGAGTAATGCACCCTAGGACCGTCTAGACCCAATAATTCGATAATTGCATAATTAATCAAAATTTCATTAAGGTCAGATAAAACCTCCTTTCTCTCAATTGGTTGTTCCTAGGTTGATTTTTGATTGGTTTGTGCAAACTGCTATCCTGTTCATATTTCTAAATTTTAATTCTCGTAATTGATTGTTTGATTGACTAATTTTTTGCATTAGTTGTTTAGTTTGAATTGTTACGATTTAGTTCAGCCTTAGATTTTAGGATTAGATTAACCCTCCTCGTGGGATTGATACCTACACGAGCGACCCGTGTGTTTATGATATTATCAAGATTAAAAATATTAAAACGTTTTCATAGCATAACACCTTAATCAAATTTTTGGCACTGTTACCGAGGAGACAATAGTTTAGTTCTATAGTTTAAGGTGTTTGGATTAGTTTTTTATTTTTGTTTTTGTTTCTTTCGTTTCATTTCAGAAATTTTTCTCTTACATGAACACAAGAGTCACAAGAGGTTCGAGTCATGTAGTAAAGAAGTTAGATTTAGATATTGCTCAACTAGAACGAACCCTTAGGAAAGCTCGACAGAAGAAGACGAAGAGATTGAAAAATAGAAAATGGTAAAGGAATTCCAACAAAACATGGACCACGGAGTGAACCAAGGTCGACAACAAAGGACCCCAAAGGACTTCATAAGGCCGAGGTTTAACGTTGTAAACCAAGGAGTGGCTAGGCCACCTATTCAAGCGGCTTCGCTCAAGATAAAGTTAACCCTCCTCAATATGCTTTAACAAAACATGCAATTCTATGGATTGGCGAACGAGGATCTGATTGCACACATTGTTAACTTCCTCAAGATTTGTGATACCTTCTGGTATTATTAGATGTTAGAGAATACAGTTAAAATTAGGTTGTTTCCCTTTACTCTCAAAGATAGGGCGAAGGCTTAGTACCATTCACGGAGCCCAACCAACATCACAACATGGGATCAGCTTGTATGTGCCATTTTGGACAACTGTTTCCTGTTGACCAAGACCACCAAGATAATTAAGGAAATCACTAATTTCCAACTAGGTGGTGGGGAATCAATCTACGAAGCATGGGAAGATATAAAGATCTACAAAGGAAGTGCCCACACCATAACCTATCGAAGGAGTTCTTTTTGCAAACTTTTTATAAAGAAGTTAACCCATGACATAATCGATGTAGTGTCTGGAGGATCCTTGATGTGAAATACTATTGATGAAGCAAAGGAGTTGATTAAGGAGTTGGTGAGCAACAGTTGTTTATGAACGAATGAGCAAAAAGGAAACTGACTACTTTAAGAGAGAATAGGGGAATTGTTGCGGTCGATCAGATGATAGAGATCCAAATGAAGATCGACAACTTGATACGAAAACTAAACATCATGAAGACATCATCTTTAGCTCAAGTGAAGTCCATACATTTAAAGTGTGAGCTCTGTGGACAGATAGACCATGACACCGTGGACTGCTATTTGATGAAAGAAGGCACTCAGGGTCAAGTGAATTATATGGGGGCACAATATGAATGAAGAGGAGGTAACAATCCCTACTCCAACATTTACAACCCCAGGTGGAAGAACCACACCAACTTCTCTTGGTCGAATAATAATGGAGGATAGTTCAGGCCTTTGGGACAATTGGGCTTCCAGCAAGATAAATATGACCAATGGAATTAAAGTTGGATAAAATTTTAGACAAGCTTGGAACTTGAGATAATGCATAAAAGGAGCTGGAAGATAAATTTAAACAAATCATTAAGAACCATGCTTCCTCAATTCGTAACCTAGAAGCCCAAATGAATCAATTGTCAAACGCCTTTTCTATGCAGAATTTGGGAAATATTCCTAGCACTTCAGGAACAAAATCAAGGAAGCAAATAAAAGTTGTTACACTTTGAAGTGGGAAGGAACTTGAACCACCCACAAGGACAATGGAGGAGCCCGTCCAGCAAGTGGAGAAAAATCAAGAAAAGGATAAAGAAGTGGACATGATCGAATACCCTCCTTGTGTTGCACCTCCGCCATATCAACCCAAGGTTCCGTTTCCTCAATGACTACAAAAGAAGAACTTAGATGAAAAATTTGCAAAGTTTGTTGAGAAGTTAAGGACGCTACAGATTAATCTCTCATTTATTGAGGCATTAGAACACATGCCTAAATACCCAAAATTTCTAAAGGACATATTATCGAAGAAGCGTAATTAGGAATATAATCAGACAGTAGCTCTAACTGGCACTTACAGCTTAATAGTCACTAGTCAAAGGCCTTTGAAATTGAAAGATTCAAGAAGTTTCATAATACCTTATGTGGTTTGTGAATTTGAATGTACAAAGTTCTTGTGTGATTTGGAAGCTAGCATTAATCTTATTCCATTGTCAATATTCAGGAAGTTAAGACTGGGAGAGGTCAAGCCAACATCAATGTTAATTCAATTAGCTGATCAATCCATTAAAAGGTTGTTTGGAATTATGGAAGATGTTTTGGTACGAGTGGATAAGTTCATTATTTCAGTGGATTTTATGGTTTTGGATTTTGAAGAAGATAAGAACTGCCCATTGTTCTTCGGTTGACCATTTATAAACACGAGAAAATTCATAGTTGACGTTCACGAAGGGAAATTAACACTTTGAATAGGCAAAGATCAGGTCAAATTCAATATAAATAAGGCTTTAAAGAATCCAATAATGAGCAATGTATGCATAAAAGTTGAAATTTTGGATCAAAATTCGCAAAAAAAAAAGTTAAGAGTTACATAGTAGAAGTGCAGTCATTGGAAGCAGAGGCTGACATTGAATATCAAAATCCTGAATCTAAAGGAGATGACGAAATGGAGGAGGCAGATGTTCAAGTGCAACAAGACAAATTAGTTCAGACTGAAACACCTATACCACCATCTTTAGAGAAACCTCTGACAATAGAGCTTAAGCTTTTGCTTGCAAACCTCTAAGTATACCTTTCTTAGTGAAGGTCAAACGCTACCAATAATAATTTCCAACCAATTGAATGAAAAACAAGAAAGTAAGGTGGTGGAAGTTGTTAAGAAGCAAATAAAAGCCATTGGATCGCATATTGCTAACATTCGAAGAATAAGCCCAAATGTCTATATGCACCGAATAAACTTAAAGGAAGGATGTAGAACAATGAGGGAGCATTAATGGAGACTAAATCCTATCATAAAGGAGGTGGTTAAGAAAGATATCATAAAACTCCTAAATGCAGGGACAATTTATCCCATCTCTGATAGTGAATGGGTTAGCGTAGTACAATGCATACCTAAAATGGGAGGAATGACAATGATAGAGAGTGATAGTGGAGAAGTAATTTCAAAAAGAATTCTCACAGAATGGAGAGTATGTACAGGTTATCACAAACCCAACTATGTATAGGTTATCACAAACTTAACTTAGTGACTAAGAAAGACCACTTTCCTCTCCCATTTATAGACCAAATGATAGAAAGGGTAGCTGGCCATTCATTTTGTTATTTCTTAGATCGATACTTGGGCTAGAACCAGATTTTCATCTACCCTGATGATCACGAGAAAACCACATTCACTTGCCCCTACAGCATTTTCAGGTACAGGCAGATACCTTTTGGACTTTGCAATGCTCCAACCACATTTCAGAGATGCTTGATGTTGATCTTCGCTAATATGATAGAAGACATAATGGAGGAGTTCATGGATGATTTCTTAATCTTTGGAGATTTTTTTGATATGTGTTTAACCAATTTGGATATAGTTCTTCAAAGATGTCAAGAATCACATTTAGTGCTAAATTGGGAGAAATGTCATTTTATGGTACAATAAGGGATAGTGTTAGGGCCTAAAATCTCACATCAAGGATTCAAAATTAACAGAGCAAAGATAGAGGTAATAGAGAAACTCCCACCACCAAGCAATGTAAAAGGTGTGCGATGAGTCTTAAATCACGCAGGATTCTACTGTCGATTCATCAAAGATTTCTCACAAATTGCAAAACCTTTGACAAACCTTTTAGTCAAGGATATGCCCTTTGTGTTTAATGATAAGTGTATGTCTGCATTCAACCCCTTAAAGGAGGTATTAATATCAACACCAATTTTATCACCACCATACTAGACACTTCCATTCAAAGTTATGTGCGATGCAACTGACCAGGCTATAGGTTGTGTTTTAGGCCAAAGGAAAGATAAGAAGTTGCATGCAATTTACTATACCAGTAAGACTCTTGCAGGACCGCAACTGAATTATACCACCACAGAGAAGGAACTACTCACAGTAGTGTACGCGTGTGATAAATTTCGACAATATCTTTTGGGTTTAAAGGTAATTGTATTCACTGACTATGTAGCACTAAAACAGTTTTCAATAAGAAATATGCTAAACCTAGGCTTATTCGATAGGTGTTACTTTTGCGAGAATTTGATATAAAAGGTGAGAGATAAAAAGGGAGTAAAAAATATGGTAGCATACCACTTATCTAGACTTGAGGGGGGGGGGGGGGAAATGTGAGCCAAGTAATCACATTAATGAAAATTTCCTTAATGAAACTCTGATGCTACTTGAGAGCCTGACTACACCATGGTTTGTAGATATCACCAATTATGTTGCCAGTGGTAAACTTCTGTTAGATCTCTCGTACTAACAAAGGAAGAAGTTCTTGCATGATTGTAATCGATATATATGGGATGAGTCAACCCTATATAGAGCTTGTACAGATGGGTTAATGCGATGTTGTGTTCCAGATGAGGAAATGTTAGATGTCCTTAAGTAATGTCATGAAGGTCAGTATGCTAGGCATTATGGAGCCAACAAAACGACAGCTCGGATACTTAAGAGTGGATTTTATTGGCCAATATTGTTAAGGATCTGCAGATCTACATAGAGTGATGTGATTGATGCCAAAGGATAGGTAACATTTCCAAAATGGATGAAATACCTTTATCCAACATTCAAGAAGTAGAAGTTTTTTGATGTATGAGGCATTAATTTTATGGATCCTTTCCTATCTTCAATGGGTAACATGTATATTTTAGTGGGAGTTAATTATGTTTCATGTTAGGCCGAAGCAGTAGCATCTCTAACTAATGATAG
Source organism: Erythroxylum alaternifolium (assembly GCA_027478495.1). Lineage (NCBI taxonomy): Eukaryota > Viridiplantae > Streptophyta > Magnoliopsida > Malpighiales > Erythroxylaceae > Erythroxylum > Erythroxylum alaternifolium. Next base: position 9,028 of record JANIIA010062024.1, read on the forward strand.
GAAGGTAGTACAGAAGTTCATTAAATGGCTATTTAACCAGTTTGGAGTGCCACATACAATAATAAGTGATGGAGGCACACACTTTTGCAAAAAATCTTTTGATGCCCTTTTAAAAAGATATGGAGTACACCACCGAGTTGCTACATATTATCATCTGTAAACTAGTGGCCAAGTGGAAGTTGTTAATCAGGAACTGAAATGAATTCTGGAAAAGATCTTGAACAATTCCCGAAAGGATTGCGTAGCAAAGTTAGATGATGCCTTATGGACCTATAGGAAAACTTTTAAAACACTCATTAGAACAAATTCATAAAGGCTTGTTTATGGCAAAGCATGTCATTTGTCGATTGAATTAAAACATCGAGCATACTGGGCGATTAAAGCATACTTGCCAGTTGAAAAGTTTCATTTTAATGCTTACAAAAACTCCAAACTCTATAAGGAAAAGGTGAAGAAATGGCACTACACTAGTCTCAAGAAAAACGAACTCAAAGTAGGAGACATTGTTCTGCTATATAATCCGAGGTTAAGGCTATTTCTAGGGAAGTTGAAGTTTAGATGGAGTGGACCATTTACAGTCGTTCAAGTTTTTGATCATGGAGCTCTCAAATTGGAAAATGTTAACAAGGAGGCTTTTAAGGTCAACGGGCATCAGTGCCAGCATTATTTTAAAGGAGCAATTCTGAAAGATAAGGAATTGATTTCCTTGTCTTCGAATATTTAAAGACGCTTTCCTGGACGTAAGGTTAAGGTAAAGATCATAAACTAGTAAGTTTAGAAATTTTTTTGAAAGTGTTAGTTGTAGTTAGATTTATTTTCAATAAAACATTAGTGATTTGTGTTAACCCTCAAGGCAACACTATCACCACCTCAACCTCCATAGGATTTGTGTCTAACCCATTTATTTTTCTTTTCCAAATTACCCTTCAGTTCTAATTTTTTTGTTATTTTATTTTATTTTCTGTCTACTTTAATTTCTATTTTTTCTTGTCAGTTATGTGCTTGTGAGATTCCTTCACACATTGAGGACAATGTGTTGCTCAAGTGTGGGGAGGGTTAGGTGTTTTGCTTTTGAATGTGATTTTGCATATCGTATGATAGTTATTAGGTTGCATTTTGTGAACTGTATGAATGTGTCAATGGCTTAGATAGAGTGAAATTTATTTAATTTTAAATATAATCTATTAGGTTGTAAATAATAATTAGCTCGCAAAATTAGTGAATTAAAAGTCTTTGGATAAATATATAGCTTAATTAGGATTTAGTGTAAATTTAACACCCTATAGTTGCCACATTCTTTCATAATTTGAGGCCTTTTAACTTAATTAGCTTCCCTAGTATTTTTCATGGAAATGAGTAGATTAAACAACAAGGTAGGTAATAAAAAAAGTATTTTTTATTAAATAAATCACTATTTCGCTAGCCTTCGGGTTATGAATAGAGTTAGTAGCTAGTTGAAAACGTGATATAGCTAAGTCACCTGATCGACATGCATCAAAAATATGTGCCTTCGCGTTAAAAAGCTATAATGATGTTTCAACCAAGCAGTTTAATAAAAACATAACTTAGTTGAATAACCGGATCGAAATTTATTACCAATGTTTGCCTCCGCATAAAAAGACTAAGCCTATGTTTAAAAAAAAGGAGTGTTTCTGTAATAAAACCTACTGGACTTATAATAAGCTTGACTTTTCATGAACAGTATTTTTAGGAACAGTTACAGAGTCTAAAGGACCAAATAATTATTAATATGTGTGTGCAATTGAAAAGTGTAAATAAATTAACACTTTGATCTCGATTAAATTATATATTTA
>JANIIA010062035.1:0-10840 GCA_027478495.1 Erythroxylum alaternifolium
ATTTATTAATAAAGTATTATTAAAAATATCTTATTTTTAAAATAAATAAAATAAAAATTATTATTTATAAACTAATATTTATTTTATATATTTTTAACTATTAAATAAAAATTTATTTGAATTTTATATATTTTAAAAATATAATTTAAATTTAATTATGTTTATTAATAATTATTAAATTAATTTTATAAACTAAATTAAATTGAGATTATTATTTATTATTATGATTTTTGGAGACAGAATACAACTGTATAATATGATAATAAACTATTTCATAAATGTAAAAAATTACCCGAAACGGTATCCGGTATTAACCAGTATCGGTATAGTACCGTTTCAGAACTCAATCCGATACCAAATCCGGTACGGTATTCACAAAATTGGTTCATCAATCTAAACTTTAAGATTTTTTTTATTTTAATACAAATGTTATGATTAAAAATATATATATCATTTGCCAACGGGATTATGCCTCCGTAAATTAGATATCGCGTCAACAATAAGTGACTTTTATGTGTGTTGAAGTGGCTTTTACGTAGGACCGTAAGACTCACATAGATATTAAAAATAATATAACTGATGAGTGCATAAAGTTGTTAGAAGGACTCTTCAGTTTAGAATTTAAATTAAATATTTTGAAAATCTGAATTATATTTTAATAAAAATGTTATGATTAAAAATGTATTTTTATCAAAAAATATATCTTCCATCATTTTTCTAAAATCTTAAAATGAACAATCAATTTAAACGTGTAACTTAGAAAATTAATATAAAACGAAAACTTATGAAATTATTAGAGAAGAGATTTAACAATCGCGTTTTATATTCAAAACAATGAAAAATTTCAATAAGTAATTTGAAAGTAAAGTTCATGAAAATTAAAGTATAAAATAAATAAATTTGTTTTTTTATCTTATTTCTATTTTCTCGAATGTACTTATATATACTAAAATCAGTGCAAATTTGCTTTTTAATATTAAAAATATTTTTAAATTTTAAAGTTATTTTAACATAAATTATTATGGAAAGGACTATTTTGCATTTAATAATATATATTATTAATTATGTATAAAATATAAATTTAATATAAATCATTTTAATATTATAAAATATTTTTTATATCTTTGAAATACAAAATGTATTTAAAAAATCACAAACAATGTGCAAAGTCTAAATCATTATTCCGAAACAAAAAGTTTATCACAATTCATAGTAAATAAAAGGGGTGGTAATACCTTGTCGAGAGAGTAATTAAGCTTGGGACTAACAAAAGGCAAATATTAAACACTTTGATGTAAGAACATGTAAAGTAATTGAATTCATGTGTAAAACAAAGAAATAAAGCACAAAAGACAAAGGAAAAAATGTGAATAATGAATTGTATGTCTTTGAGGTGAACAAAAAAATTTGTATGATGACTTTTACTCTTTAGGAAATAAAGAAAAAGGATTATGTTTTTCTTCAACTTCTTAAAACAAGAGATATAAATCCAGGAAAAGTATTATGAGTTTATCAATAGCCATATAGCACACATCTTATTTTATAATTAGTTTGAGATTATGCCAAACCAATATAGAATATCCTTTTATAGACATTAACAACACAGAAACTAAGGTATGGGAATTGCAACAGGAGAAAAATTGTAGTAAAAAAACTTTCCTTTCTATAAGATTAGGATTCCTTATAAGTAAAACATAGTACAACAATGACAATAACTCGGTAAAAGTCCTGCTGATATGCATGGTTTGCGGAGATATAATAGTATGTAAACCTTACCTTAATTAGTAGAGAGATTGTTTCTAAAAGTAATAATAAAAAATAAAAAAGAAATTGAAAATGTGAATCTGAAAGGCATAAAAAAAATTGTATATCAGAATAATTACATCAAAAGTTATTTGGATTATTTAGGATGAAAACAATCCAGAATAGAGAAAATTTTGAAAATCCCACAATGATAACTAAAACAAAGTGAGTGAAAACTCCCATCTTTAAGCCTTGCGAAGTGTCCAACAACAGTATGAGCCAATTTAGGAAAAGGAATAACAAAGAATTCCTCAACACCATTCAAAGCAATTTGAATAGGATTATTGAAAACATAGTTGATGATTCTCCAAAATCCCCAACATCTCAACTTTAAACACCATCCAAACTAGGGTTAAAACTAGTAGCTTCCAGTAAGTAAACATGAATGAGTAAGAGAGCAAATATGAGTCTAAAAGCCTTTAATGTCCTTCTTTAATAATAAACAAACTTCATCAGTAACATAATGCAAAACCTCTTTAGTCAAAACCCATTGTCCCCGAAATTGATATTGATAAAGACCTAATGTATTGCAATATACCAGATACAATGCTTCCTCTGTAAATAAGTGGAAAATTGATGGAATGCTTGAGTATAACATTTAGAACATGCTTCAACAAAATGACAATGGTTGCCAATGCTTATAAAACCTAAATAAGAACCTTTGATCATACAATAGTTAAACTCTTAATAGTGGGATTTTCTAGACAGTTGAAACATCGGTTGGATTACTAGCTAACAAAAGCCCAAATATTAGATATAATCAAAGCCAATAGAATCAATGAAAAAGGTAAGACAATCTTAGATAAAAATAGTGAGCCTATTTAGGATGCAATTCTAACCTTGATATTAGCGATCTCCTTACATTTTATAGGAGACCTTTCACATTTGAAAGATAAAATTTTGAATTGTTATCCAACCTTAAGTGTAATAAGCTTTCCAATTTCAAGTGGTATAAAGACACATTCTTAATAAGAGTGATGCTAAAAGAAGATTCCAACCAACCCTTTTGGAAGGAGAAGATCTTAGCAGGATTACCTCTTTTATTAGGTGAGAAAGTGAGAAACAAAATTAGAGAAAACCATAATGACCAAATCCCTTACAATAGATTAACTTACGATGAGCTTATTAGTTATACCTATTGAGAAGGTTTGAAACTATGCTAAGATATGAAACTACAAAAGCGTTTGAAAAATGAGATGTTTCAAACCAAAAAAGAACTACGGAACTTTTTGTCAACAATTTGATATTTCTTAAAACAATAACAAAAGCCCTTTAAAGACCATAGAAAGCCCAACAGAGCAAAACAGGAAATAAATTGCCATACAAGAAATATATGAAATTTTGAAAAATTGTAAGCCAAATAGAAATATGTTAGTAAACCTCAAAACTTTCCTTCAATATTGAAATTTAGAACATAACGTGTTATAGGTGCAATAAGAAAGGTAACACATCGAGGTATTGTATTAGATAAAATCTAAGTTTTAATAATTTCTTATAGTAAAATTTTTGAATAGTATTCTGATAAAGAATTAAAAAATGAAGCCTTAGGATTAGAAACAGATAGTCAAGTGAGTAGTGATGAAACATTAGATAAAGATCAATTAGAATTAGAAAAACAAGTCAATGTGTTAACCAAAGACAAAAAATTCCTTTTAGAGGTAATAACCACAATCAAGAGCCCCAACTACAAAAAGAGTATTTACAAAAACTCTAATAATCTTTTGAAGCCCTAGTTAAAGCTTACCTTTAACATCCTTCAATACCTACAATTTGACCAACATCCTAGAAAAAGAAAAAAAAAAGAATTCAGAGCTAACCCATTCTAGTCTATACCAAGAAATTATAGTGATAAAACAAGAGCTAAAAATTCTCAAACAAAAACAAAAGGAAGATAGTGAAACCATAAAAAAATTGCTACAACAAATTAGTAAGGAAGAATGTAAGTCAAAAGTGGAAATCAATGAAAAACTTGAACTAAAAAACATTGAAAAATTACCCATAGACTTTATATACATTCTTAACTATATCACATCCTAAAAATATTTGATTAGGATTACCTTTAAGGTGAGCAAAATTTTAACAGTGACATTACAACATAATTAGACATAAGAGTTGATTATATTATATTAACCAAGGTATAATCCCTACAATTGATTTTACAATTTCAGATGTTGTACAAGATTTTGTTTCTAAAGATCCATTAGAGTTGTTTCTTATTTATGATGAGGAGGGAGATGGGGAAAATGCCATAAAGAGAGAGCAAGTAGCCTACTTAGATGCTAATGAACTTATATTAAGGAAAAAGGAAGTTGAAGAGATTGATAGAAGCAAGGAGAAGAGGTTGAAACCCTCCATCGAAGAACCATTAGAGTTAGAGTGGTAGAAGTTGCCTGATCATTTAGAATACAAATTCCTAAAGAAGAAATCAAAGCTTTCAGTAATTAATGCTTCAACTCTAAAGGTGGATTAAAAAGAGTTGTTAAATGTGCATAAGGAGCACAAGAGGGCCATTGCTTGGAAGATTTCTAACATTATAGGAATTAGCCCCTCCTTTTGCACTCACAAGATTTTTATAAAGGATGATTTCAAGCCAATTGTGTAGCCCTAAAGGAGGGTGAATCCTAATATGAAGGAAGTGGTGAAGGTAAAGGAAGTTAAACTCTTGGATGTTAGTTTCATTTACCCTCTTTTTGATAGTTCTTAGGTGAGTCATGTTAGGTTGCAATAAAAAAAGGAGGAATGATGGTAGTACCTAATAAGAAGAATGAATTGATTCCTATGAGAACTGTCACTGGGTAGAGAGTGTGTATTGATTACATGAAGATGAATGGTGATACCCAAAATGACCACTTTCTTTTACCTTTTGTGGACTAAATGTTAGTGGTTGGCCAGACGTATGTATTAATGCTTTTTAGATGGAATTATAGGCTACTTCCAAATTCCTATTATCCCAGAAGATTAAGAGAAAATGACATTCATACTTATATTATGTCCACTCGTAAGAGGATTCCCTTTAGGTTGTGCAATGCACTTACTATGTTTTAGATGTGCACGTCAATTATATATGATGATTTAGTTGAGGATATACTGGAGGTATTTATGGATTTTTTTGTTTTTGATGATTCATTTTATTTATGCCTTTATAATTTAGAAATTGTGCTGGAGAGATTTGAGGAAAATATTGTGTTGAATTAGGAAATGTGTTATTTTATGGTATAAGAGTGCATATTTTTGGTCTATAAAATTTGATACAAGGGTATTGAGGTAGATAAAACCAAAATAAAAGCTAAAAAGGAACTGCCACCCTACTTCAGTTAAAGTTATTAGAATCTTTTTAGGGTATTTGAACTTTCTATCGAAGATTTATTAAGTATTTCTCTAAAATTGCTAGGATTTTAACCAAATTGTTGGAAAAATATGTCTTTTAACTTTACTTAAGAGTATTTAGATAATTTTAACATTCTTTTCCTAATGCCCTAATTCTGGTTGCACAGAATTGGAATTTACCTGTTGAAATAATGCATGATGCAAGTGAATTTGTAGGTGTAGCACTTAGATAAAGGAAGGACAAGCATTTTTAACTAATTTACTACTTTAGTAAGACTTTGACAAATGCCCAAAAGAACTACACTATTATAGAGAAAGAATCGATAGCAATGGTTTTGCTTTTACTAAATTTATATCTTACTTAGTCTTATCTAAAGTTGTTATTTATAATGACCACTTCGTGTTAAGATACTATATAAATCGAATACTAAACCTATATTAATTAGATGAATTCTCTTGTTGCATGAATTTGATGTGAGGATTAAGAACAAGAAAGGAATTGAAAACCTGGTAACAGACCATCTATCTCACCTAAAGATCTCAAATTTGGAGAGCTAAATGAAGAATACATTGGTGATGCATTCCCAAAAGAGTGCCTATATAATTTAGAGGAGGTAAGTGATCCTAAAATTCCTTGTTTTATAGATGCTGCAAATTGTTTAAGGGCTAAGATGTTTAGTGGCTAAGATCTTACTAAATGGTCTTTTTCATGAGTAAAAAAAGAAATTCTTTACTGATATTAAGGACTATTTTTGGGAGTATCCGTATTTGTTACATGTTTGTGTAGACTAAATTGTGAGGAGATGTGTACCTTACTTCAAGGGATGGAAGATCCTAAGGCATTATCATACTGGAACAACTGGAGGGCAATATAATATGAATAAGATAACTTAGAAAATTCTTGAGTCAAGTTTTAATTGGCCTTCAAAATTTCCAGAGGCACAAAATTATGTAGTTTTATGTGATAGATGTCAATGATCAGGTAATATTTCTCAACGAGATGAGATGCCTTAAAATTTCATTCTTATGTGTGAAGTATTTAATAATTGGGTTATTAGTTTCATAGGTCTAATTTTAGATTCCAATTTCACTTTACAATATATATATCCTAATTGTTGTTGATTATGTGTCTAATTGGGTTAAGGCACACAATTTCCCTATAAATTATGTTAGGGTTATAATAAAATTCCTAAAAAAGATGTTTTCAAGATTTGGCACACCTAGAGCAATTATTAGTGATAAGGGCACACATTTTTTCAATGTGCAATTTGAAAAGGTACTTAAAAAGTATATAATCACTTATAAAATTTCAACTCTATATCACCCTCAAAATAATGGCCAAGTTGACGTAGCTAATAGGGATTTAGAATGAATTCTGGAAAAAATTATAAAGTACTAAAGGAAAGATTGGTCAGTTAAGTTAGACAATGCTCTATGGGTCTATAGAACAACATTTAAAACACTAATTGGCACTACCCCATAGAGGATTATCTATAGGAAAACATGTCACTTACCTACAGAATTAGAACATAAGGCATATTGGACCGTTATTCTCATGAATTTTGATCTTTAATTTACAAGTGAGGAGAGGAAGTTACAAGTTAATAAGTTAAAGAATGGCCTATGAGAACTCCAAGTTGTACAAATAATGGACCAAGAGATATCATAACTATAGGATCAAACAATCCAAGCAATTTAAGGAGGGAGACTAAGTGCTTTTGTACAATTCTTGCCTAAGGTTATTCCCGAATAAACTTAAATCAAGATGGTTTGGTCCTTTTATTGTATAAAAGGTATTTCCATATGGTGAAATCAAGGTAAGTCATATATAAAATGGTAATTTTAAAGTGAATGGCATTACTTGAAATTATATATTGGATGTGAGTTTGATATTAGTTGGAAGGAGCTCAATCTCCACAAGTAATCTTAGCATAGGTATGTCTAGCTAAGGGCGTTAAACAAGCACTAATTGTGAGGCAAACTAGAATTATAACATTTTTTATTAAATTGATTTTTTTATTTTTGTTAACTTAGAGTTTAGTTCTAATATTTTACTAATTTATGACTTGTTTTAATAATGTTTACGATCATCCTCAATGATTTTATCCTACTTTTTATGTTTTTAGTGTATTTTATGTAATTAACTTAAGGTTGAACAAAAAAGTTCCTAGGAATTTAGAGGTGCACGTGGTTGTTGGACACACCTGTTTACACCAACTTGTGTTGTTTTATGTTTGACAGATGTTTAGTAACTTACACAGTTGCTAGACATGCCTGTGTCTATTCCTATGAATTTTTAAATTTTCTTACACGGTCTAGTGATGATATACACAGTTGTTGGACATGCCTATGTCTTATAGCTATTTTGAAAGTATCACATAGAAACACCCATACTCCTTCCGCAGACCATATCCGACTACAATTTTAAAAACCCTATTACATCTCCCTTTATTTCTTACCCTACTCTTCCTCTTAACATTCCTCTCCCTTATGCGACCTCATCTACGAACTAACCTGGGTGTTTCACACCATTTATGACTACTCTTTTTATTTTTTATACATTTTTTGTCAATTTTTAGAGGATCTTCACACTTAGGGTTTGAAACTTCTCCTTAAACTCTAGGTTTTCACCTTTTTCTATAATCTTAAATATGTTGATCTCATTTATCACTAGTTTTTCAATTTCAAGTTGAATTTCATGCTTTCCCTTATTAATTATTGGATTTCATATCACATTGCATTATAAATTGGCAAAATTCAATTTGGTTTTTGTCTAAGATAACTATTATATATGAATTGCTTCGTACCTTATTTATTTATGCATTTATTGTTGTTTTTCTTTCAATTAGTTAGTTCTTATTTACTTAATTTTATCCCCATTTCATGATTAGCATATTTTAGTTCTTGATTGTTCATTTAATATTATCATACATTCATTTTCATTTTGAATTTTAGGAATTGCAATTAGTGATTATGCATTTAATCTTATTTTAGTTTGTTATTATATATTTTATTGTTATTGCATTTCGGTCCTAATTGTATTCATCATCACTCATATTTTATTTTTGAATCATAATTGCATAATTAATAGTGATTATATGAGTCAAATTTGGGGAAGATGTCTATTTAGTATTTCTATTTTTATTATTTTCTCACACTTTGTTTCTTTTTAGTCATAATGACAAGTAGAACAGAAGTTATGTAACAGAGGAGAGAAAAGAAAAAACACGGAAGTGACAAAAAAGGTGAGTGTTTTTTTAAGGACCTAACTAGAGCATAATATTAATAAGCTCGAGAGGCTATTTCACCTCCACCTGCACACCACGATATGCTTCAGTTCAATTCTGAAGCTCATGAAGCCCAATTTCAAAGACTAAAGGACAAGAATTTTGGACTAGTAGATGTATAAATTAGACAACATGTTTGATACTTTATAAGTATGGGAGCTTGGCTTTGGTTCTTTAAGATAATGGAGTTCACTTATAAGTAGCTCACACTAGATTTATGCTCTATTGGAACTGACCGAATATGATTCAGTTTATGATACTTGAGAATAGGATACAGATGAGCTACATTGAGTGTTTTGTGATGATGTGGCTTTATGATTAGGATTTTGTGGAAACTCGGGGTCATTTATATGTTCAAGTGGATTTTCCATATGGGATGGAGGCTAGACATTTTGGAGTAATATTAGCAGTGAAGAGGATTACAATCCTAGTAAATCCAAAATTTTTGCACTAAGATGCCCTGCAATCAAGAATATTCATGGCATACTTATTCATACATTGAGTGATGGGAGTCTATTCATTTGGGGCGTGCATTGGCTTAATGTTTTAGGCACCAGTTTCTATTTATTTGGGGCATACATTAGCCTAATATTTTAGGTACCAATGTGAGGATAAGAAATGGGCATAATTTGTTTTGGGCCTTATATGACTCAACTAGCTAGGAGGATGGGAGTCTTTGGCAAATTACCACCGATAAGACTACTCGACATCATTGTCTCTTTTAGTCTAGATATAATGAAGAACATCTATATGGAGACTTCGAGACAGGGGCCAGTAGGTGAAATCTATATACTGGTTAGAGCTCAAAATGAGTGATAGCTATTGGAGCATATGAGGATCGCCCTAATATATAGGAGCAGTAATTGAGACCAGACTCCCCGTAACAATTAATAGGAGAGGTCGAGCATCAGAATGACTCCTTTTAAAGTATGAGTTCTCCTAAAAGATTGCTGACACCTCTACATCAGGATAGCTAAAGATTGCCTAATTAAATAAATACATTGAGTGGATTTTAGGATTACAAAGTACTATTCAGGATGGACAATAGGAGTTGACAGAGCGTGTGATGAGACTGGAGGCATATGATAGATGGATGGAGGAGATTTTGTTCAGGATCATAGGACACCTTGGAGTACCTCACCTTTACACTAGAGCTACCATATCATCATTGACTCTACAACAACTGGATGCTTATTAAGTATATATACTAAGGACAAAGGGGATGGACGACCACGAAATTCATCTCCTTCGTTCGTTTAATCTAACGGTCATTACCCCCTCCCCCCGTCTATATGTCATATGTATTTAGCTTTCTCCGTTTCTCTCTGTCTCATATCTCATATCTCATTTCTCTCTCTTTTCTCTCTCTCTGTATCTCACATTGAGTTTTTTTATCATTATCATATTTCATATGTTTGCTTCTTAGTTTCTTCAATCAGCCTAGGAGGTTGTTCTTGAGGTTGAGGAGCTTTCTTCTCAGAATCTCCGCTATGAATAAACTCATTATCCTTCTTCTTTTGTTGAGGCGGAGTGTGCAGTCTAGTTGATCTTTTAGCCTGTTTCTCCGAAAGAAGTGTTTCCCCTTTTCTTTTCAAGGTGACTTACTTTCCTCTCTGTCGCACCTGATTTTCTGCATCTTCTTTTTCTTCATTCTTCAAGCCCATTCTATTGATAGTTGAGGAGTTAATGACGCTCCTAATCTTCATGTTCAAACGATTTCCTCTTTTAAGCAGAATTCCAGAATCTCTGAAGATTCTTGTCAGCATCATACCATACAGTAGGGCAGTCGAGTCTTTCTTCGACTTTACCATGTGATTGAAAATTAGGTATGGAAGATCTATGGGGTGGTGATTGAGCAGATGAAATAGACATTGCTCATCTAACGTACAATGGAAGAGCACTAAATGTAGAACCCTAGCCTTCGACACAAGACTTAAGGCCTTCTTGTCTTTTGGGTTATTACATCCGTATAGTTATCGATTAATTTGAACCTTCTCTAGACCGACTTCAGTCATCCATCTTACTTTATGAGTGAGTTTTAGTCCAACACATGGACATTCAGACCCTTCTCGATTGACTCTAGTGTTATTATGACCGACAATTTATCTACCACTGATACTAAAGTTTTTTCAACTACCTTTGCGTTCTTCCAGAAATCATATACTTCATACGGGTACACTGTCTCATTAAGCTGAAAGAAGTTCTTCCATCCAATTGCCACAATCTCTGGTTCGATATCCATTTGGTCATTCCTCAAGGATTCGAAATCAACGCGTCTTCCACTAGTCATTGATTGCTCCATCCGTATCTGTAGTTAACAGAGAAGTAAACCGACAAAAGTATTTTTGAAAGAAGTGATGTTAGTATCTGAAATTGAAAGTGTGAGCAAAGAGTGTTAAAATCAAAACAGAGTAATCAAATGT